>OU893352.1:847255-864692 GCA_918026875.4 Diatraea saccharalis | reverse complement strand
GACGTCATCACTCGACCACCAGGCAGGCTTTGCGCGCTTGCTTCATTGGCGTCTTGTTTCCTGCAGCGCACGGAGGTGCTTCAACGGGTATCTAGTGAGTACATTAACGAATCTTTCTTCTTAGAAGTCAATTGTTGTAGATACCCTAGCCTCTTTTATTATATTTAAAATTCATGAAATGAATTCAAAAAATTTTTATTTATTTTTTCAAAGTAATAATTTTATATTTGGTTTTTTATACGACCTCCGTAGCCGAGTGGTTCGCACGCCGGTTTCAAGGTGTCGCCATCTCTGAGGTCCCGGGTTCGATTCTCGGTCGGGTCAATGTAGAAAATGAACTTTTCTATATTGTCTCGGGTCTGGGTGTTGTGGCACCTTCTTGTCTCATATACTCCATAATATGGGAGCTTTAGCTACTCATCTTGGAATCTGAGCAATGCATGTGATTTTTTTTTTATATATTATATATATACAAGTACGTAAATCTACAATTTTGCCAACCGTATATGAAGCATTTTTGATCAATAGGGTAGACTTTACTTTCTTTCGAAATTGTTCAATTTCAAATGTGTAATTATTTATTTTTAGAATTTATCAACTACCCTCTTTTTGCAATAATAAAATTCTTTTATCTAGATATTTTCAGAGAATCATTAAATCATTAACTTTCATAATGAATAATTCAAATGATGGAAATGTTTACAGTAATAATGAGAATACATTACATAGTGATACGGCTAATAACGGATCTCACAATCGAACAAAGAAACGAAATAAGCGTTGTCGCAGTGCCTCGAGTAGTAGCTCTTCGAGCTCCTCGTGTAGTTCTTCGTCATCCTCATCGTCTTGTACAGAGCCTGTGCGGTCAAAGCGTAACCGTCAACGCGAGATCGTCGTTTCAGTAAATTAATTCGCGAAGTGTGTCCTACGTAAACGAGTGTCTTATTACGAAATGCCATCCACGTCGCGTTCGAATCGTAATTACGAAGAAATTATAGATGGTAACGTTAGCGAAGAGTTATTTCGAGATTGTAACGTTAGCATTTATTCTCAACCCGGTTTTAATTTTGAAATCGAAACAAAGTTAAAGGAACCCTCAGTTCCTAAAACACATCAAAGTTTTTTTTTTTGAAAATATTAATAGATATTCAGTAGTTTGATAATAACGAACGGTGTTAAGTCCTTTATGCAGACACTCGGAAATCTTATAATCTTTCACCCGCATTATCTGATTTAGACGTTAATGATGAATTAAAGATATTTGAATGATAAAACATTTGCTGCGTTAACTTTTGTGTACTGAAGCAACGCGATGCTTTATAAACAGCCTTACGATCTTCGCTGCAATAGGGACACGATAAAACCGTGTTCCATTATGAGCAATTTCATGAAATCAATTCCTCTGAAATGCTACAAATTATTTGTGGTGATAAGGCCTAAGTAATACAGATGAGGAGAGACGCTATTGTAAATTTCGTTCGAGATCCGTTAATTAAAATAGCCTTTAAGAAAAATTCCGCCATACTGCTAACAAGGCTAACGAACCTCCCCTCGCTGGGGCAGGTATTTTCTCAATGCTCCCTCGCAGGGAAGCGCTCATGGATATTGTGCATCTACGCCATATTTCCCATGTAAATCAACCTCCGTAAGGTTGGTATCAACCTCGTTCCTCGCAGGGACAGAAGGTACAAAGCAGAACATTTATTCAAACAAGAGGAATTTACTACCCTCCTATAAAAACAGGTAGAGTGCGAAAAGCTTTTGTGATCTTGAACAAAGCAGACTAACTAGAGCCATTTTTGGCTGCTAAACTTTAGTAATTTTTTTCTACCCTAATTATAAACAAAAATTTTAAAATTTATCACAGTAATATTAGGGAGTTCAAACTGAAACGAAACACAATTTTTATTGTCTATGGCTAAAGTCGTATGTCATTATAACCTGACTTTTTTCCGGTGCGTACGCAAAGTCGTTCTTAGTGAAATTTACTGCAAATTTATTAGTGAAAATTAAACAGAAAAGGCAAGAATATTAATATTCAAAAATATAAATAATGTTCTACAAAGCCTCTGTTTTTGATGCCTCTTACACTTTATTCAAAATATTTGTTCTTTATACTTCATTTTCATTATTTTCTACGGGAGCCATTTTTGGCTTCGTATGCATTATGATAAAGTAAATTTGAGCCTAAAATGGCTTCCCATGCATTCAGAGTCCTTTTTTTAACGTAAACAACGAAAAATCTCTGCAAAAGTGCAAGAGCTACCTCTAAATTCAGTACGTTCAGACAAAATTGACCATTTTCCGATTCATCAAAGGACTCGTCAATTATGTCAGAATGATTGTTCTTTGCGTTCCCATATAAAATGTGAGAAATGTAATGTTTTTCTATACTTGAATGAGAAAAGAAACTGTTTTAGAGAATTTTACCTTGTATGATGTTTATTTGTCGTGCATCGGAAGCCAAAAATGGCTTCTGTTTTTTTTTTTCCAAAATAATAAACTTATTTTTCTTTTCACTTCATATTTTGTCTTATAAGCCATAATAAAGCACATTAAAACATAAAAATATTTTTTTTCTATTAAATTTAATAATTCATGGTTTTTTTATTATTATGAGGGTATTATATATTTTCTTTTTAATATATGAATTAATCCAAAACATTTTTTTTTTTCGGATTATTAGTTAAAAAAATAAAATTCCTTTAATTTGTCAATGGCATAATAAGCAAAATACATATAACGTGACTTCTACGTATTTTCACACTGTTACTTATGTTACTTCCATGAAATACATAAATCTTCCTAATATTATATTTGGAAACTCATATTTTTATATAACACGGACAATAAATATTTAAAATATATTTGTAAAAAAATCAATATTATTAACAATGAAATACGACTTCAATCGATATTACTATATTGCGTTAAGTATATTTTGTTTTGAATCCAATGAAAATTTCCATGGGAATATTGGTATATAACACGCAATATATAAAGCAGACTTTTAAATTAAACACATATTCTACTAAATATCATTAAAATCCACTCATAAATATTTAAATAAAAGTTTTATTATATTAAACTACAACAAAAAAAAATAAAGTAAAAGATAATGTTTAATAAAAATCACTATTACCTGTAAATTTTTTTGTTGGATTTCAGTAATTTTCATTGTCGCTATGATAAATAAAACTAAAATTTGTGAAAAAAATCGTGTTAGTAATTTTGCGTGAAGAAAATGAAGGTTTTTTGACCTGATGTTTTTTTAAGCCTTCCGTAGCTAAAATGAGATGGATTCTTAAATATAGTCTCTTATAATTGGCTCACAAACTCGATTAAAAATATTCCAGGCTTACATCGAATTATTTCCGATTTTCTCGTATTTGTATCAGGCTATAACTGCCTCATAGCATTGAACATACTCCTACCATATACTACTACTATATACCATATTCCTGTCTCGGCAAATTTTAACATAAGATTGTCTGTGTGGGACATAATATGATGCACCAACATCTAACATTTTAACGGAACAGCACCCTGTCCAGCAATAATAACCAATAATATTTTACCTGACTCGGAATCTAACACGAATAAATAAAATAAGCTTTATGTATGTATTTCTTTATTTCTAATCTCTGCTAATATTGCAAGTACTCTTCCGCTTACACATCTAAATCAAATCTACTTTAGTTTATTTTCTTCTTTTCACAGTTCTTATTATACCCGGTGTAGAAAAATGACAGTGTAATACCATAATCACAATATGCTCTACATCTACGTGTTTAACCACGTACACCTTTTGGCTACCATTTTGGTCACAAATATGGTAGTTTGAGACAATCACTAGACGTTACAGTAATTTGGCAGAATTCCCAACTAGCGCACAAAGTGTAGGAGAATTTCAAGTTGAGAATTCTTTGTCCTAGTTACTCTGATGTAAGGTATAATTCATATGAAGTACCTAGAAAAAAGAATTAGTTTAATAGCGGTCCTCAAATTCGAACAATTAGAGTATGTCATTATAACTGAAGCAGGAGAATTGGAAATAATGCTGCTACTTTAAAATAATGTCACGTTCACACCAAATGGACTGTCAGTCGCCTACAGTGTGCTGTCTTTCCTATTAAGCTGTTCGTTTACTCCAATTCAATTCCTGACTTGCATCTGAATTTCAACGCAGTTACAACTGATTCAGCTGATATTTTGCATAATGGTTTAGTAACAATGTATGATTAGCTAAGTTACATCATTTTAAATCTAATATGGCGAATGACCCAAGATGGCGGCTTTATTATTTTTGTGTACTTTTTAGGGTTCTAATAAGTCCAAATTAAAAATAATGAACCTCCACGCGTGCCCGACCCGTTTTCCATCCCATCTCGCCTGCGCGATGGGAACGACAACAAATTTGGTGAGCCAGTGCATCCTGGGCGTCCGGTATAAGTCCCTACGAGGATTTTAAACCGGAATGGCTAATGGCGTTTAGTGGATATGCCATCTGCGTTTTGATTAGCTTTTGGGTGGGTCCATGAGGATGGAGAGTCTCACACACCCCTGCCGCCTCTCGCCGCGGGGTTAGTGCATAAAACATTTAAAAAAGAGTTCGATACGAAAAACATGCAAAAAAAAATAAAATGTTAAACGAGAATAATACGATAAAATAACCAAATAAAAAGTAAACATTCTTAAAACCAAAAAAATCTTTGATATAAATAATTTAATAGTATATAAATACTCTCTATTCATTTTTTTTTAATACAAAGACTTCTTAAGTAAACAATAATTTATTTAAATACTCCCTGGATTTAAATGGTATTTCTAACGACACAAAAATTAATGTTTGTGGCATACTCTGTTAAAAATTAAGTAGATATGAAATTAAATACTTAATTTGTAAATTTTTTATAAAAATAATTTTACCACACTTCCATGGCAAATAATCTTGTCACAAGTTAGATGTTTTTCAAATTATTACTATTTCATTTAATATTTTCATGTAAGTCTGATACAATGTGCAAGCTTAATGTCCGTCTGGACTCCGTATTTTATTTGCTCATTTTTATATTTGATAAATATCCGATATTTAACGGATATATATCATGCACATGAAAAGCTACGATTTTTGAGATGCTAGTGTCTTTATTTAAGATTTGATCTTTTCAAGTTTCGAAATTACCAGTAAGATTGATTGCTACTTCGAGCCAATTGCCAGCGTCACATCGGGTTGGTTAATTTTCTAACTGAGACTCAATACTCAATTAATAAATATTATAAATTGAGATATATCCGTCGATTTACCAGTGAACCCTGTTAAAAATAATTAACTAAACATTTAAAATAAAAAAATATCCGATTTGCATTTATTTGACGTAAAAAACACTCGGAATTCCAAGTTTTTAGTCTATTCAACATTCTCCCAAAGTTGTCTCAACTAATCTTTGCCGGTCTGCTAAATCGACACTACTGCAAAACTTGGAGTGTCTACAAACAAGTTTACGCTAGGAGACGGGCACAGCAAATGTTCAGTAAAGAAACTAGCGGAGATTTAACAATGCTGATTGATGTTTGTTATTGTTTGGATTGGAACATTACCTGAAACAAAGAAATGTTTAAAATTAATAAAAACGTTATCTACATACAGTCAACAGCAAGTCTCGGGTTATAAGACGAAACTTACTATTTGTGTAATCTGAAAATTTTAAACCTTGGTATGTTACATGTAGAGTTAGTTCAAAGTCAATTACGGTGACAAACAGTGGATACCTATCATACTGCTTTGTGTGCACGAGTTTTAATTAGCTTGACTTAGTTGATCAAATGTTCTAGTCGAAATTTTGCCCCTTCCTTGAGCTTTATATTATGCAGTACTTGTTGTTAACATAAAATGGTCATCACTACAAAATGGTAGATTAGACATATTTTTATATAATTCATTAAATAACGTTAATTTTTAAGTATACCTTAAAATAACGACCTTATCTATCGCCTACACTTAACAAATATGACATTTATCGAATTTTTGATGACTATTTGTGTTCCAAAATTTTACTTAATTTATCTAGTTAAGTTTGCATTGTGAATTATGAATGAACGCAATCTTGTTTCGTAAATAATGGAAAGAATGAATGTCGCACACGCACGCGGTATAGAGTATAATTACGCATTATGTTTTTAAAAACGATTTAATTTTGAGTTGAAATAGTTTGAGTAAGTAATTAATAAATTTATAATACTTATATAAAATAAGAATGTAGTAGTTGATTTTCGATAAAGAGCCTGACTTGTTTTGAATGGAAATCTTGTGAGGTACCAGCAAATGTTCCAGCTATTTCCAATTTGTGTTGCCCGAATGTCAAGCTAAAGCATCCATCCATTACTGTTAAATCCTTTAAGTCCTGTGAAACAGTAATTAAACAAAGTCACGACATTCACAAATCCAATGGCCAGCGAACATAGCATGAACGAATGATTAATAACCTGTGCACCACGAAAAGGTTCGATATTTTCTTTCTTACCCCTTAAAAACTGATTTATATATTATAGGTATTTACAGAATTTCTTATTATATTATTCTAATTACTAAGGTAATACCTAATCTTCAAGACACATTCACACTATCTTTTGTCTTTAAATAGTATCTAAAAGGAAAAACTTTGAAGATTTCCTTTACTGAGAAGAAAGTAACCATTTTCTTTAATTACACACTGGCATAACACAACAGGTAACCACATTGAATTGAATTTCCGTAAACAAGTTTTAAAGTGTTTAATGCTTAGTGATTTCAACAAGGACTAAATATCGGGTTAACTAAAACTATTAATCATATATCTATCTGCGTATTAAAAAACATTAAATAAATAGGTACTTTCTTCTCAGGAAAGGAAATCTTCAATATTTTAAAATATTGAAATGCTTGAAGCAACTTCCGGCGTCAAATGTGTGACACATAAGTGAAAATTGTAATAAACATATATTATATTTTGATTTTGTATGAGATATTATTATATTTATAATTAATAGTTTGAAAGTCTGATAATAGACACATCTTTTACTTAATAATAGAAATAAACCAACTAGTGTTATAAAAGTTTAAATCAAAACGAATTTTATAGAAATTGAAAATATTGAATAATTTACACATATACATTTATGAAACAGTAAATTAATTTATCTTTCAGCTTCATTAGTTTCTTAGCTATAAGTTGAGAGCGAAAATGCAGAAGGTACTAATAAGTATTTACACCAAACGAAACGAAAACTCAGTATAAGTTATCCCTTTCGCCATAAACTTTACTAATCGGCCATTTTCCCTTTCAGCAGAAAAAGCCCCAGAGAGAAAGGGTTAACAACACCCATTATGGAAGTTTCCCACTTGGTTTTTTATTAATATTGTGTCTAGAGTATCATTTGTTAAGCGATATAACCTTTCCTTGTAATTTTCTCAATAGAATCTTTACCAGATTTAGTTTTTTATTAGAAACGCCGGATAAAAGCGTATATGTGCAAACGATTCATCAAAATTACTGCTACAAATACTAAGTATCTATAAAACAGTAACACAAAAACTATAATAAGACAAATTTAAATACATCAATTTTCTATAGCAGAAATTATAATTATACCAAATAATACATAGAAAATTTTTACACACAAATATCAAATGGAAAATATTATTTCAATTACAACTATTCAAATGAAACTCGATAATCGTCGGGGTAAAACACACAATTTTTATCTTATTTCTCGCTACGCTACGCTCAAACGTTGGTACTTTTACTTCAAGTACTTTATTAAAGTTTTCAGTTCCAATTTTTTAAATTTGGAGAAGCTCAGATAAGATTACAACTAAGTAAAGGCCGCTATAATTAGGCATTAAAGTAATTTTTGCAAGTACCATTTACTTTATTGCGTAACTTTGTAATAGCGGTTTTATAAGTTAACTAAAAAGCAATATTAAATATTACCATTCTATGAAGTTACTAATGCCAATGTATGTTTCTCAATATTTTAATGTCACAGTTATTACTCTCCTACATTTAGATCTTGGATCAAAAACTCAATCTTTCAGAAAATACTCGTCCGCAGTTTACCGTATTTCTAAAGGTTACGGGTTCAATTTGACGTTATATCAATGTCGTGGGTCAATTGTTGAATTGGGCCGATCGAGATCAGCCCGGGCATCGCGATCGGCTTGGTAAAAAATTTAGCAGATCGAAAATAGCAACGTATTTTTCGATTTGCTTAACTTATCTCTTGGGCACATCGTGATATGGCTGGGCACATCGTGACATGGCTGGGCTCATCGTACTATAGTTCTGTTTCGCATCACTGATGGCGCTGTAGCGCTATATATTTACGTACGTGTGAGAAAGATAGCGACGTCCCAAGCAAACAAAATCTGTGATATAAAAAATTAAGGACAGACAAAAAAGCTTTTATTGTATTTAAATATAATTTTGAAACTCGGAACGCTTTTTTAATAATCATAGTAAAAAAAAAATGAAACATTTACCAGTCCAATAATAATAATTAAGCTTCATATTATTTGCTTGCATACAGAGATGAACCGTAGCAGAAAATCCGGGTTGTTGCCCATCTCTGCTTACTTTGGTCACCCTAAATAATCGATTGGCCTAAGTATAGTCAGTCAAATCGTCAATCGATATAGTGGATGATATGTGACCAAATCAAGAAATTACGGCATTTTGTCATATGCCCGGGCAATTCTCGATCGGCTGATACATAAAAAAAATATTAAAATTACCAAAAACTTTTGTTAAAAAATCCACAATTTTTCGCTCAATTATTATCACGTACGATTATAAAAAAAAAAGTTTACTTTCCAAATAAAATTGAGAAACAGTCATAAGACGCGCGTTAATTTTGTGAACAATTAAAAAGAAAAACAACAATTTGGTAGTTTTTTAAGCAATTAAACTTTGCATAAAAAAAAAGGTTGTATAGATATTATCATCTTATTTCATCTATATTTCTCAACTAATCTGTTCATCTAAGATGAACGGATTAGTTTTAAAACCTTTTTGCTGATGAACGCGGAAAATTTTAGCCCCATTAAAACAAATTACTTACAAAAGTTACCATCGACTTCTATAAATTACTCCGAGCTTTAAATTAAAGTCATAAGAACTGAAAATCATTTACCAAACAACTCGGAGCCAGTTAAAACCTAAGGCTTTCTGACTTGAAATTTTAGATTACTAATTTGTTACAAATCCGTTGCCCTAACCATAATAATTTTTTTTTTTAATGTACCCAATTCTTATTATTCTTGTATTTTATTTAGACAATGATAATGGAATAGCTTTCAAGAAAATACGCGGTTAAATATACTGTGTTTTGTTTTCTTTAAAAGTAGGGCATCCACTAAAAATATGCCAGAAGCCTTAATAAAAACAAAGCGTTCCGCGAAACGCTTCATTTCAAGCGCTTAAAGAGATTTTTGACCCATTTGCGGGTTGCCAAAATAACATTTTAATTAGGAATAATAAAATTTGCAGGGTAGCTATCAAAACTGTCTAAAGATGCACAAGATAAGGAAAGCTACCCTTATACTTTATCTAGCTTTTCTTCCATTTTTACTTTCTTGTATTAACTAAATTTAATGTTATGAAATGAAGTCGTAACAGCGCTTTTTTATATAAATAGATAGATAATTCTTTATTGTTAACAATACACTATTTACAGAAACAAATACAAATGAAACTTAATTAATTTGCATAAAAATTAGCGGCTTTTAATTTAAGCAATTTCTTCCAGACAACCATTGGATGGAGAAAGAGATAGTCATTATAACGGAGACGGGGATATGGTTTTATTAATTTTTATGAAATGAAAAATGAGTTAATTATATATCTTTAAAATTCTTGATTTAAACACTAAGGCAAAGGGATCTTTGTCTTTATAGAATCAATTAATAAATTCATCGCATTAAATGTAAATCTTTAGTGAAATTATATTCTCATTAAAATTGTCATAAATACAGGGCTACATAAGTTTTTATCTCGGTTCCGTTAGCTGCATATAGTTTGTATTTATCACTCGCACTGTAATCGGAAACGCACTTTTTCGATGCCGGAATAACCGAAACGTTCGCACCTGTGTCAATTAAGAATTTCAGTCCACTTTTTTTGTCTTTAACACATAGGCGGTTATTCGATAACCCGATACCAACCTCCGCCTCCGGCCGTATCGCACTTAGTTTTCCGCTGGCTCTTGTGGCTTGGGCTTCCGCCAATTACAGGGCTCAATGCACTTTACGGCCTTATCTCCGTACCGATAATGGTAGAAACAAAGCCAATTAGGATTTCGTCGGTTTCTGGAATTCTCTCTCTCTCGACCTTGTGACGGTGCCCGACTGAATCTTTTCCAGCACTGTAGTTCCTACCCCTGAACGGTCTACCACGATCCGCTTGCCGAGAGCGCCTTAACTCCGCCACTTCTATGCTGAGACGTGCTACCAACGCCGCCAGGTCGGATTGCTCCGAACATGTAATTTTTGACTCACGCTCTGAGGAGTTGCTGCTGGTTGATACTTCAGCTATATTGGAATGCCCAGTGGCCTCCATGACCTTATCAGCCACTACAGCCAGATTTGTTATATCTGTCTCCTGTGTAACGGCCAACACAGCTTGCACTGGTGGTGGCAAGTGGCTATTCCACATGATTTGTAATGTCGCGTCTGGTATTTTCCCACGGGCTAGATCTTTCATGCGCCGTAAGAGCTGCGAAGGCTTTTGACTGCCAAGCTCCATTTCACCAAGAAGCTTCTGGAACTGCCTCGTCTCCGACTCCTCAAATACATGCAGTAGTCTATCTTTGAGGGTCTGGTACTTGTGCTCACTTGGTGTTGATAATAATAAATCGCTCACCTGTGTAATCGCAGCCTTACTTAATTTAGTAACCACTAAATTTTGTTTAGCGGCGTCCGATAGTTTCTGTGACTGGATGACAGCCTCAAATTGGACAAACCAGAGTCGCGGTTGGTCTGACCAAAAATCAGGAACTCTCGATGAAATGGTGATGGAGTCCAAAGATGATGAAGTCTCTGGCTTAACTTCGGGGTTGTGTTCCGAAACACGCGCTTGAGAACTTTCATTTTGTGGATTCATTGTTTATACTGCACTTTTTAATAAAAAAATAAAAAAAGTGATATAAATGTTAATTAAATAAAATGTTCAGAACAACTAAAAACGTAATGTTCATAACACCGGTCACCACTTTAGGGTATTAAGTGTCGGACCCTATTTATGTTATCAGAAGGTTAAATAAGAAAACACGTTCACTCTGTAACTCCGTATATTATCGACTAGTTAAAAAGTCTTTGTTCTACAGACGCTAACAAATTGTTTATAAACATCTTACAAACTAAACCTGTACATGTACATGTTAATATCGAGGCTCGAGGAAAGTTATAATTGAGTGACGAGCACCCCGTGGGTGTCGTTTTCGTTTCACAGAATTCGCAAGTAATAATAGGAGCTTGGACAACTCTGTGACTAACGACCGAACAATCAAACACGCGTTTATTTTAAATCTTGTTTTAGAATTCGGGAAGATATCATACTACGAGTACGGATATTTGATTTTTGACAACTTAAGTGTTAAAGGAAACGTTAACTTTAAACAACATCAAAATGGACCGTAAAATGAATTTCGTAGCGAGTCACATTACAAAGATGAAATGTATATTTGAGATATACAAGCCCCATTTTCATTACTTAAAGATCATAACTGAATATGACCTTTACAACATAGAGATACAATCAAAGCCTACTTCAAAGGTAATGAAAGCGCACCCGTCGCGCTAAGTTATATTTTATGTCTTATTTTATAAAATAATAAATATAATATCAGAAGGCTGGTTTGTACCTCGCCCAAATAATTTGGCAATTCAAAAAGGAAACGCTCGCAGTCTTCTGGACACTTCATCTGTTGGCAATGATTTAGGGGATATTTTTTATTAAGTATAGTTTATATTATAAGTCATAGCAAAGATAAATAGTTTAATAAGTAGAACTGCATATGTATAGAACATTGTTGTATTATATGTCGCCGATATAAACACAGATACGTAAACGATAAATCGAGATACGGTCATGCAAAATTATTTACAATTTTATCGTTTGTGCCTACTTATTCATATTATATTATGATAATTATAAAAAGGGATATTTTGTAACTAGGATGCCGAGACAAAATAAGAAATCTATGGATACGTCACGAGCTAAAAGGATTGGAAACCGTTGATTTTGTCTACTTCGAGTGAGCCTTGCAATAAGACCGTTTTTTATATTCAACCGTGAACTTTTTTCCTGGTGTTATCATTTCAGATCTTAAAGAACAGGATGACACAATGTCACAAATATTTCCTATATTATCTTAATTCTAATCAACTATTATCCTTGTAAAAACTACGTGTTAAGGAACAACAATTTATGAAATATTTATAACAAACCTTGAAAATGAAACAAAAATCTTATTTAAACAACTAATAAATCTGAAATGGTCCAGGAAAAAATTTCATCTATCGTCGCCTTTAAGTTATATCGAAGTAATGGTACGCTTAGCGAATTGAAACCTTTCAGCACAATAAAGACTCGAAGCCGAATGCCCTTGTAGATGGAAACCTCACTGAGCACCGGTATTTATTTATATCTAGTCTCGTGACAGCCGGTGCTGGCTTGAAATAAATACGTGACTTTTGTGGCGTACCTCCCTAAAAACGTTCCTGCACGTTTTCATGGGAGGGGGAATTGTCCCTGGTGTGACTACTTCAAGAATGTCTCGGTTTACAAATGCTGAAATTAAATTGAATATGTCACAACATCACATATATGGTGTAATGGGCGTATACTATAAAAATGTTAATTTCAAGAAAAAACCCAACCCAAAGTTGTGACTTACATTTAGATAACTTACGATATTTCCTCTTGGATGTGTTAAAAAGAAACTGAAAAGAAAGTATATAAGTGCAGAATATTGAAGATTGAAAAGTTCGACGATATAATTTTGTTAATTTTGTCTGTACGTTTGTTTGTTTGCATCAAAAAGGCTACAAAACTACTCGACAGATTTTAAAATTTCTTTCACCTACGGTTAGCTACATCATACGGGGTTGTCATAGTATGTATACGCGTGCGAAGTTGCCGGACAATCGCTAGTTCTTTATATATGGATTGAGTATTATGGTACGATGAAATCATGGAAAACAATGAAGAGTAAAAAGCTATCAATTGTGAAAAAGACTAATGTCCTAAACATCTTTTCTTCACTTAAGCAAAAAAAACACAACTTACGTATCTATTTTTTTATTATAAAAATATAACAAAGCCATTCTTGTTCACTATCAGAATCCTCTGGAACGATTTTTTTTGTCGCATCATATGTGAAATGAAATGAAAGATTGAAATATCCAGATTACTAACTTATTTCTTAACGTTAGAACGTCGTTCGTGTTTCTAATCATCTTCAAATCTCTCCGCATTACATTTTCTTTAAATTTCAGTGCTGACCATAAGAAAATAGTGCCAGATCCAGCACCGAAAATGCTAAGTGGGCAACACTGCTGGCGACACTCATTTCAACTATCCCTTTATGTGTCACAAAGACACTGACTGTTCTCTCTCGAAAATGTCTTGTCGCAACATCAGACATCTCGAAAATGTTCAGATGTTGCAACAAGAATATCAAAAACAAATTGAAATTCTAAACTACAATATGCCAAAATTGTAGATAATCGATAATGATTATATTGTTATTTATGCTAATATTCTAGTACATTTATATAGAATAGATAATAAAAATAATATATCATAAAACATATTAAAAAAAACACGTGAGCTTCGCCTATCTTTTAAAGCAATCTTCGTTAGGTGGATACTGTAACAAATTGATTCCGTAAGATTGTAATCATTCATACAAGTTGATTGTTGGACCGTGAAAAGTGCCGTTAGTTCATTGTTTTGCCGCAACGAGCCGGCAGCGGGGCGCCACCGTAGCACGCACGTGATGCATGCGCGGGCGCAGCCAGACGCGTCGCCGCCGCCGCGCGACAGCCTCCCGCGCATAACCGACAATACCTTATCAGTAACTGACGTGTGTGACAAAAGTGATTTAATTTAGTGTGAACAAAAAAATATATTGTGCTCGGAACTTTTTGCTGTGACAGAATGCATTCAAAGGTACTGTCAAGTTTGACTTAAGTTGGGTTTAAGTTATTACTATATTTAATCAATTTTGCATTCAGAATGCTATTACTGGTAAATATCTTTAATGCTTGAAAAAATTACCAGATCCAGGTACACTGATATCCCATCTCGAGGTATCTTGAGCTGGTAGTTTTTTTATGTATTTTTCATTAAAGATATTAAGTTATTTTTTATAATTATGTTTTTAGCTTTTCTTAGACATAATACTACATATAATAAAAAATTCTACAATTTAAAACATTTAAATATTTAGTTATATTAGATCAAAATACAATAAAATATAACAAAAACATAAACTACTCCCGGCTACTCCATTTAAAAAACATACAATCTCGATAAACATTACACGACAAGCCGCTTCTAAATCATTCAGTTCGGAGAATTACACAAACAAAAGGTTTTGATTAATGGTTATGAACAAAACTAAAACAAAGGTATGAAAGCTGGAAAATTGTTTTCGAACGAAGTACTTACTGTTTTCAATTTGTTGTAGCAAAATTAACATAACAAAAACCATTGTCATTTAATTTTTCATTGACAATGATATCTTAGTATTTATCTTGAGGAAAGCCAGATAAAAAAATAGTTACATTAGGTAAATAAGAAAAACCGTTATTCAATTCAGCAATACATATTAGACAGCTCGAACTTAATAAAAAAAAATACAAATAATAAACATATAATAGAATAGAAGTTTGTAATGTATATATATAAATCCTAATATATTATGATATGATCATCGTAATATTAAATAAGGTGTTATAATATGCCAGGACTTCGTGAAATGGATGAGTTAAGTATACTGACTATCCATCTCACGAACATACTGTTAGTGATTGAAGGTAGATTACAATTTTGTGTTAAAGTCTGGCATGAAGTCCTGGTACATAATAATATTACAACGTATGTAGTTAATCCTATATAAGTGTCGTATTTGTTGTTACCGAACGAACTTTAAAAATTTAAATCTGCAAATTGAGCGCTTACCCTAGATTTGAGTACTTCTAATAAATGAAATTAAAAACTTTGACAAAAACTTTTTTAACTGAAACTTGAATAAATTTTTTGCGGTAAACAAAACATTAATTAAGTAGTTAAGTACTAGTTTTTTTTACTTAAAAATTATTGAGCAACAGAGCGCGTTTGCGGAACGGTGATTTCCAAATACACTATTGACAAACCGGCACATTTTTTTCAACTGATTATCTTGTAGAATAGATGTTTATTTAATTTTGTATATCATACAAATAATTATAACAAAACATTTACGCATTTATAACTTCATACTGCTTAAGTTCTAGTTAAATTTCCGAGAAACAATTTGCTTATATCATAAATTTTAAGTTTGTGAGGATTTATGTATATTTGTGACTCTTTTATGCAAAAACTACTGTTGTTTCTTTGTATACGGATAATTCTAAGCCTGAATTAAAATATAAGCTGCTTTTTATCCCACTAAACAGTTCCATAAGGATAACACGAGCGATGCCGCTGATGAAAAGTTAGATTAGTATTAATAACAAAACACAGAATTTTGTAATAACAAAATTAGTATTATTTATAACACCAAGGTCAAATATATGAAGTCTCTTTGCTGTTAAGGAAAATCTCAAACCTTTTTATTGAGTATCAGCGAATAAACATTTGTCAGTAAGTACAATTTTTTATAAGCATCATGTGAGTGAATATCTATTATTCACTTCAAGACAATACATGTACATGATTACGTATTTGCAAAGGCTGTTCTTTTTCTTTAATGGATATTTGCTGTACGTGTTTTAAGACGAGATGTATTCTTATGTAAGTTGTATTATATACAAGCATAACACACACGTAAAGAACTAGTGGACAACATTTTAAATAACTCATTTGCATAATCTTGAAAAAATAATATAGTTACACCCCATTTTTTCAAAATAAAAACTTCGTTATTCTCTAGACATCCCTTTAGTAAGAAGTAAAGATTTACCTGTATTTCTTCATGACGCAATATCGCTCAAAATATCAACAAGTTTTCTTATTTATCAGAGAGATAAGGTAGTCACTAATAAGATATCATCTATTGCATCAAGAGGTATCCAAGTAAGCTTAAAATATCGTAACAAAAATGTAAATAATAGCAAAGAAGAATGAAAAGATTAAAAAATACCCATTTGCCTTAAGAGAAGTCTTTACTTTTTAGAAGTATTTTTCAATTCCAAATAAACACACAATAATATAAAGGGAGAGTTAAACCTCTGGAAAATAGAAAAAGACAAAGAAATGTGGTGCATATGTGTAAATTAATAAGGCATTCCCATACGCGCTATCGCGTTTTTTTTTCGACTCTATAATATAAAATTCTATTGATTTATTTACATCAGTACTTTACCATACGTAGTGCGTTCATCCTAAAACCTTCTAGAGAATATCGACTACAAGATTGATGATGGAAGGTGACAGGGCAATTTTGTGTCATTCCGTGAGATCTTGATAAATGGAAATCTATTAGGTAGGAACATTGGAAGACTTCTATAGTAGGTACTTATCTAGTCGAAATTCTGAAGACATAAAAATATCTCCTTGGAATTCGCTTAGAATTAAAGTAAGCATTGATATCATAGAATATTTGCCTAAATACAATATAAAAGTTAGATGTGTTAAGTGTGTTGCTAAAAAACCTTCGAAAGTAGTTAAAAATCACAGATAATCTGCGTCAAAAAAGTACTTGATACTTTAAAATGATATTAGTGACATCTTAATGGTTCTCATTAAGACACATAAAAACCTAAATTACAAGATATAAAAATAATAAAAGTCTCAAGTACGTTATGACATGATTGTCAGTTAACGAGCGTATTTCGTGTCAAAAGTGAGATATCAAACCTACGAAGAATAAAGAAGATCCTTTCAAAAATCTTACAACATGTAGTTACCTTTTAAGACGTAAGATAATTAAATTCTTCAAGATAATTCCAGTCTTGATAACTCCCTGATTTACTGTATATTCCGACGTAATTAAACAAAGACGTATTCATACTGATCCTAAAGCGTATGTTCACACCCTCGTGCAATCCACGTCAAATGTTGCAACCTACTTGAGCGGCTAAGTACTTTGTCGCACTATCTACTACGTGACTCTCTCAAACACATTATATGGAACTCGCAAATCACTTACAATGACAAAGTACTAAATGTGCTGGGTCGGAATATTTCATACC
>OU893352.1:802755-846755 GCA_918026875.4 Diatraea saccharalis | reverse complement strand
ATTTTGTGCACTTGACTCATACCGATGCCTAAGCTTGTCCGAATCTGTTGATAGGTCACTCTTTTGTCAGTCTCTATCATACGCCGCACAACACAGATGTTATCTTCAGTCGTCGCCGTAGAAGGCCGTCCCTCACGTAAATCATCAGTGAGATTAGTGCGATCACGTTTAAACTCATTAAACCAGTTGTAAACAGTCGCACGAGATGGGGCTTCATCGTGAAAGGCCAATCGTAGTCTATCATAACTTTCTTGTTGACTTAAATGACATCGAAAGTCATAAAAAATCATTGCACGAAAATTTTCTCGTGTTAAATTCATGATGACGTGACACAGACAATTTTCAATTTGCCGCCAAATCGTAAAACAAATGACAAATGAATGAAATATATACTCAGTAATATTGGCAAAGAGTTATATTTTCAAATTTTAGAATTATTTTTTTATTATATTGTTTATAAGTGGCCAGTTCTAAGAACTTTCAGTTTGACCCTCGTATTATACCACTTTATTTTACATTCACGTTCTTTGTTACGGTCACATTTACAATTGTCATTTAAAAACCTACAATCCGATAACATTGCGCAAGTTTATATTCAGTATATTGTAAGTTGTATTGCCCCAATTGTGTATATCGTTATTTATTATATAAATAATCTTAGATTTTGATTCGATTCGACCCTAGGAGTCAATCTGTTTGCCATTGGTCAATATAAACGAGAACTAATTTTTGGGGCCGACGACCCTTAACAATTACCTAAACTTCTTATTTGAACTCTGTGTTTGTTTTAATTTCTTTTTACAAAACAATCACATCTTAATTAAGTTATGAGAGTCTAAGTACAAAAGGATAAAAGGAATTAGAATATAACATTGACTTTTTTTTTTAACATGACATATAATTTCAATATAATAAGAATTTAATAATTTTATTGTAATAATTGTGACTATTAGATTCCATTATAATGATTTGCATGCTATTTGAAAATGGCGAAACATGAGGATTTTGTACAATTTTAACACCTTTATACCATGTTTAAGGCAAATAAAAAATTATTATTATTATTATTAAGGTATCAGTTTATTTTGTAAAAAGGGTCTTTGGCTCTTTACAACTTTTTATATTTCGTCATAAATTAGAATCTTTTGTTGACTTTATTGAAATTGCTGCCTTCTTACGATTTTGATGACATAATAAAATTTTATTTATATTCCTTCCTAATTTTATTTATATTTTATCATTAAATCATATATATATATGTTAATTGCGTTTGCCTATCGAACTTAATAACTGAGACTGTACAAGTTTACTTGTACAGATTTCGCTAGTATGAACAAAGCTGATAAACCGAAGACCTTGTGGGAGAAGATAAGAATTACTTGGCAGGCTAATCTAGACATGCCTTAATCCAAGAGCTTGTTACGGATCATCCAACTTCTGTATTTATACGTTGTCCATATTTTCAGTATACTGCGTCAATAAAAATTGGACATGTGACGTTTATATATAACATATTCAGAGCGGTTCCTAATTAAAAAAAATATCCAATCACAGTACGCAATTATTTTCTACATGTAGGGTCAGGGTGTTATAGGTTCCCTCCTTTGTACTTCCTCACGAGCGCTTCATTTATTTATCTTGGAATTAGTTATCTGTGAATGTATGTATGTAAAGTTGTCTAATATTTATCTCTTTAATATTCAATATGGCAATTTTCTTAAGATTGTTGGTTTATAACTTTCAATGCTTTAATTTTAACCTCAGTTACTAGGAAAATCGAGGTATTGTATAGCAAGTTTTTGGATTAATGGGTTGATTTGATTTATTAGTTCACACCCGCCTTTTTGAATCTCATACTAGTTAACATTCAATTATCTTGCTTTTGGCATTTTCTAACTCCGAATAAATAGACGATAGTCCGATAATTCATTCTTAACCAGGAGTGCTATTTTGTTGTAAAAATGACCTTGAACTTGTTTAGTGCACAGCTCTATGATAGCACAGTGGTTAAATAAAACCTATTTATTCCTTCATTACCTTCAAAAGGTTATGTCTTTAAATCACTATACTGTGATAGCGCTGTGTTTAAGAATTGCACAGCAGAGAAAAATACAGCGCGCCTCACAATCAGACCTGTAAATTTATAACACCCCAGTCGCACGGTCACTGAATGCTTTAATTGAGTTGTTACGAGATTTTTCTTTTCGATTGAAAGGTTAATTAATAAGTTATTGAAAAATAAATTAATTGGTTGTGGAAATTGGGTACAAAAATCGACTTTGCTGTTGTTAAATATAATGAGCCAATATTAAGATAAATGAAAAATAATACTCAACTCCAAGCGCTATGCGGTTCCGCATGGAACTGTAGTAAATGCACCATTTTATGTATACTTTTAACCTCTTTTAAAACCTACTAAGTCTGTTAGTTTCGATTATAACGGAAAGTGTCTTCATCCTCTTTTTCTTTCCGTAGAAAAATATTCTAATAAAGTGTTTTTCTTGTGGTTTACATAGTTGTAGACTCATATATAACTAGTAAAGATGTCATAAATACTTATAGTCACGTTCTTTATAAAAAAATACACTCTGTATGTGTTATTTTCTAATAATTTTGTGCTAATCAATGTCTCTGCGCTCACAATATATTGGCAAACAGAATATCATCAACGTTATCGTCATATTCAATCAGTGCTCTGGTTATTTAAAAATACTACATACATTTAAAATATAACTTTAATAGTAATGAAAATAATTTTAATATGAAGCTTACATGAACATATCATATTTAATTTTTTTTTTTTAACTTTTTCTGAAATTACATCATCACTAATACTAGCAGAAAAAGTTGCTTGTTATTCTTACTGAAAAAGAAAGATAATATTTTTTGGAATTACATTTTTTCTCATTTCCGTGAAATGTATAAAGTCTATTACTTATTTAAGGGTTTATAAGTCAGTTTGTTGACCGACTGTGACCAAAGAGAATAGTTTAAAATAATACAGACTAACTGATGAAGAATTGAAAATCCCGAGATAAGTGTAAGTGTCATCAGTGTACCTATAAGTGTACCTATGTCCCTCGGAGATAAGTATTTATTACTAAATTCGTGTAGTTTAAGTACACTCATTATGCCTCGTAATGCTTTACTCCCATTGTATAATTAATAATAATTTGTATTTAGTTAATGACTCGTTAAAACTCTTGGGATGTAAAGTGGCACATTACAATAAAATGGACTGATATTCGTTAAATATGGTGTATGTTAAATACAAAAGTCATATATATATATCAAGGAATATGTGAAAATCTTTACTAAAATAACTTGTTCTTAAACTAGAAGTCTACCAGTAATCATGCATTTATGCTTTAACAATTGTTGCGGCGAACGGCTTTTACGTTGACAGTATTACAGAACTCACTGATAAACCTCCATCAGATGTCATAATATCCAGTGATGATTTTTTAAAAAAAGCTTTTCCTACTGGTAAAGATGAATGAGTAAATGAGTACTTCTGGAATGAGACTTTCAAATATTTTTTTATAGGAAGAGTTAATAACCGAGTGATTGCCCGTCACTATTTTGAATCAAGGACACCAATGATGCACGTAATGACCAAAACAATGGGTTGTAAATCGATTGCATAATAACCTTCGTTTTGCTACTCGCTTTCAATACCAAGGCTCTTTATGACGACTATTGTATCGAGTTAACTTTAATATGGTTAGTTAAGAAACTGTTGGAAACTCCACTGTAGTCTGAGAATAATTTATTTAAGAGAAGACTTCAATATCAAATGAAGATGATAAAACTGCAATTTGAAAGCTATATAAGATGAGGTATAAGTTTAATTGGAAAACTTTTTGATGAAGATTAACTTTAGCTATAGGCGCTTATGGTAAAAAACTTTCGATGCTTACTTGATTAAACCGAAATAGTAGACGGCATTAGTTGCTTGTCATCCCGTGAAAGTCATATAAATCGACAGAGTAGGTTTTATGTAGCCCTGTATTTATGACAATTTTAATGAGAATATAATTTCACTAAAGATTTACATTTAATGCGATGGAATTAATAAATGATTCTATAAAGATAAAGATCCCTTTGCCTTAGTGTTTAAATCAAGAATTTTAAAGATATATAATTTACTCATTTTTAATAAAACCACACCCCCGTCTCCGTTATAATGACTATCTCTTTCTCCATCCATAGGTTGTCTGGAAGAAATCGCTTAAATTAAAGGCCGCCAATTTTTATGCAAATTAATTAAGTTTCATTTGTATTTGTTTCTGTAAATAGTGTATTGTTAACAATAAAGAATTATCTATTTATTTATATAAAAAAGCGCTGTTACGACTTCATTTCATAACATTAAATTTAGTTAATACAAGAAAGTAAAAATGGAAGAAAAGTTAGATAAAGTATAAGGGTAGCTTTCCTTATCTTGTGCATCTTTAGACAGTTTTGATAGCTACCCTGCAAATTTTATTATTCCTAATTAAAATGTTATTTTGGCAACCCGCAAATGGGTCAAAAATCTCTTTAAGCGCTTGAAATGAAGCGTTTCGCGGAACGCTTTGTTTTTATTAAGGCTTCTGGCATATTTTTAGTGGATGCCCTACTTTTAAAGAAAACAAAACACGGTATATTTAACCGCGTACTTTCTTGAAAGCTATTCCATTATCATTGTCTAAATAAAATACAAGAAAAATAAAAATTGGGTACATTAAAAAAAGAAAATTATTATGGTTAGGGCAAAGGATTTGTAACAAATTAGTAATCTAAAATTTGAAGTCAGAAAGCCTTAGGTTTTAACTGGCTCCGAGTTGTTTGGTAAATGATTTTCAGTTCTTATGACTTTAATTTAAAGCTCGGAGTAATTTATAGAAGTCTATGGTAACTTTTGTAAGTAATTTGTTTTACTGGGGCTGAAATTTTACGCGTTCATTAGCAAAAAGGTTTTAAAACTAATCTGTTCATTTTAGATGAACAGATTAGTTGAGAAATATATAAATAAGATGATATTATCTATACAACCTTTTTCTTATGCAAAGTTTAATTGCTTATAAAACTACCAAATTGTTGTTTTTCTTTTTAATTGTTCACAAAATTAACGCGCGTCTTATGACTGTTTCTCAATTTTATTTGGAAAGTAAACTTTTTTTTTTATAATCGTACGTGATAATAATTGAGCGAAAAATTGTGGATTTTTCAACTAAAGTTTTTGGTAATTTTAATATTTTTTATGTATCAGCCGATCGAGAATTGCCCGGGCATATCACGAAATGCCGTAATTTCTTGATTTGGTCACCTATCATTCACTATATCGTTCAATACTTAACGTTTGACGATTTGACTGACTATACTCAGGCCAATCGATTATTTAGGAATTACCAAAGTTACCAAAGAGATTACCAAAGTAAGCAGAGATGGGCAACAATCCGGATTTTCTGCTACGGTTCATCTCTGTATGCGAGCAAATAATATGAAACTTAATTATTATTATTGGACTGGTAAATGTTTCATTTTTTTTTTACTATGATTATTAAAAAAGCGTTCCGAGTTTCAAAATTATATTTAAATACAATAAAAGCTTTTTTGTCTGTCCTTAATTTTTTATATCACAGATTTTGTTTGCTTGGGACGTCGCTATCTTTCTCACACGTACGTAAATATATAGCGCTACAGCGCCATCAGTGATGCGAAACAGAACTATAGTACGATGAGCCCAGCCATGTCACGATGTGCCCAGCCATATCACGATGTGCCCAAGAGATAAGTTAAGCAAATCGAAAAATACGTTGCTATTTTCGATCTGCTAAATTTTTTACCAAGCCGATCGCGATGCCCGGGCTGATCTCGATCGGCCCAATTCAACAATTGACCCACGACATTGATATAACGTCAAATTGAACCCGTAACCTTTAGAAATACGGTAAACTGCGGACGAGTATTTTCTGAAAGATTGAGTTTTTGATCCAAGATCTAAATGTAGGAGAGTAATAACTGTGACATTAAAATATTGAGAAACATACATTGGCATTAGTAACTTCATAGAATGGTAATATTTAATATTGCTTTTTAGTTAACTTATAAAACCGCTATTACAAAGTTACGCAATAAAGTAAATGGTACTTGCAAAAATTACTTTAATGCCTAATTATAGCGGCCTTTACTTAGTTGTAATCTTATCTGAGCTTCTCCAAATTTAAAAAATTGGAACTGAAAACTTTAATAAAGTACTTGAAGTAAAAGTACCAACGTTTGAGCGTAGCGTAGCGAGAAATAAGATAAAAATTGTGTGTTTTACCCCGACGATTATCGAGTTTCATTTGAATAGTTGTAATTGAAATAATATTTTCCATTTGATATTTGTGTGTAAAAATTTTCTATGTATTATTTGGTATAATTATAATTTCTGCTATAGAAAATTGATGTATTTAAATTTGTCTTATTATAGTTTTTGTGTTACTGTTTTATAGATACTTAGTATTTGTAGCAGTAATTTTGATGAATCGTTTGCACATATACGCTTTTATCCGGCGTTTCTAATAAAAAACTAAATCTGGTAAAGATTCTATTGAGAAAATTACAAGGAAAGGTTATATCGCTTAACAAATGATACTCTAGACACAATATTAATAAAAAACCAAGTGGGAAACTTCCATAATGGGTGTTGTTAACCCTTTCTCTCTGGGGCTTTTTCTGCTGAAAGGGAAAATGGCCGATTAGTAAAGTTTATGGCGAAAGGGATAACTTATACTGAGTTTTCGTTTCGTTTGGTGTAAATACTTATTAGTACCTTCTGCATTTTCGCTCTCAACTTATAGCTAAGAAACTAATGAAGCTGAAAGATAAATTAATTTACTGTTTCATAAATGTATATGTGTAAATTATTCAATATTTTCAATTTCTATAAAATTCGTTTTGATTTAAACTTTTATAACACTAGTTGGTTTATTTCTATTATTAAGTAAAAGATGTGTCTATTATCAGACTTTCAAACTATTAATTATAAATATAATAATATCTCATACAAAATCAAAATATAATATATGTTTATTACAATTTTCACTTATGTGTCACACATTTGACGCCGGAAGTTGCTTCAAGCATTTCAATATTTTAAAATATTGAAGATTTCCTTTCCTGAGAAGAAAGTACCTATTTATTTAATGTTTTTTAATACGCAGATAGATATATGATTAATAGTTTTAGTTAACCCGATATTTAGTCCTTGTTGAAATCACTAAGCATTAAACACTTTAAAACTTGTTTACGGAAATTCAATTCAATGTGGTTACCTGTTGTGTTATGCCAGTGTGTAATTAAAGAAAATGGTTACTTTCTTCTCAGTAAAGGAAATCTTCAAAGTTTTTCCTTTTAGATACTATTTAAAGACAAAAGATAGTGTGAATGTGTCTTGAAGATTAGGTATTACCTTAGTAATTAGAATAATATAATAAGAAATTCTGTAAATACCTATAATATATAAATCAGTTTTTAAGGGGTAAGAAAGAAAATATCGAACCTTTTCGTGGTGCACAGGTTATTAATCATTCGTTCATGCTATGTTCGCTGGCCATTGGATTTGTGAATGTCGTGACTTTGTTTAATTACTGTTTCACAGGACTTAAAGGATTTAACAGTAATGGATGGATGCTTTAGCTTGACATTCGGGCAACACAAATTGGAAATAGCTGGAACATTTGCTGGTACCTCACAAGATTTCCATTCAAAACAAGTCAGGCTCTTTATCGAAAATCAACTACTACATTCTTATTTTATATAAGTATTATAAATTTATTAATTACTTACTCAAACTATTTCAACTCAAAATTAAATCGTTTTTAAAAACATAATGCGTAATTATACTCTATACCGCGTGCGTGTGCGACATTCATTCTTTCCATTATTTACGAAACAAGATTGCGTTCATTCATAATTCACAATGCAAACTTAACTAGATAAATTAAGTAAAATTTTGGAACACAAATAGTCATCAAAAATTCGATAAATGTCATATTTGTTAAGTGTAGGCGATAGATAAGGTCGTTATTTTAAGGTATACTTAAAAATTAACGTTATTTAATGAATTATATAAAAATATGTCTAATCTACCATTTTGTAGTGATGACCATTTTATGTTAACAACAAGTACTGCATAATATAAAGCTCAAGGAAGGGGCAAAATTTCGACTAGAACATTTGATCAACTAAGTCAAGCTAATTAAAACTCGTGCACACAAAGCAGTATGATAGGTATCCACTGTTTGTCACCGTAATTGACTTTGAACTAACTCTACATGTAACATACCAAGGTTTAAAATTTTCAGATTACACAAATAGTAAGTTTCGTCTTATAACCCGAGACTTGCTGTTGACTGTATGTAGATAACGTTTTTATTAATTTTAAACATTTCTTTGTTTCAGGTAATGTTCCAATCCAAACAATAACAAACATCAATCAGCATTGTTAAATCTCCGCTAGTTTCTTTACTGAACATTTGCTGTGCCCGTCTCCTAGCGTAAACTTGTTTGTAGACACTCCAAGTTTTGCAGTAGTGTCGATTTAGCAGACCGGCAAAGATTAGTTGAGACAACTTTGGGAGAATGTTGAATAGACTAAAAACTTGGAATTCCGAGTGTTTTTTACGTCAAATAAATGCAAATCGGATATTTTTTTATTTTAAATGTTTAGTTAATTATTTTTAACAGGGTTCACTGGTAAATCGACGGATATATCTCAATTTATAATATTTATTAATTGAGTATTGAGTCTCAGTTAGAAAATTAACCAACCCGATGTGACGCTGGCAATTGGCTCGAAGTAGCAATCAATCTTACTGGTAATTTCGAAACTTGAAAAGATCAAATCTTAAATAAAGACACTAGCATCTCAAAAATCGTAGCTTTTCATGTGCATGATATATATCCGTTAAATATCGGATATTTATCAAATATAAAAATGAGCAAATAAAATACGGAGTCCAGACGGACATTAAGCTTGCACATTGTATCAGACTTACATGAAAATATTAAATGAAATAGTAATAATTTGAAAAACATCTAACTTGTGACAAGATTATTTGCCATGGAAGTGTGGTAAAATTATTTTTATAAAAAATTTACAAATTAAGTATTTAATTTCATATCTACTTAATTTTTAACAGAGTATGCCACAAACATTAATTTTTGTGTCGTTAGAAATACCATTTAAATCCAGGGAGTATTTAAATAAATTATTGTTTACTTAAGAAGTCTTTGTATTAAAAAAAAATGAATAGAGAGTATTTATATACTATTAAATTATTTATATCAAAGATTTTTTTGGTTTTAAGAATGTTTACTTTTTATTTGGTTATTTTATCGTATTATTCTCGTTTAACATTTTATTTTTTTTGCATGTTTTTCGTATCGAACTCTTTTTTAAATGTTTTATGCACTAACCCCGCGGCGAGAGGCGGCAGGGGTGTGTGAGACTCTCCATCCTCATGGACCCACCCAAAAGCTAATCAAAACGCAGATGGCATATCCACTAAACGCCATTAGCCATTCCGGTTTAAAATCCTCGTAGGGACTTATACCGGACGCCCAGGATGCACTGGCTCACCAAATTTGTTGTCGTTCCCATCGCGCAGGCGAGATGGGATGGAAAACGGGTCGGGCACGCGTGGAGGTTCATTATTTTTAATTTGGACTTATTAGAACCCTAAAAAGTACACAAAAATAATAAAGCCGCCATCTTGGGTCATTCGCCATATTAGATTTAAAATGATGTAACTTAGCTAATCATACATTGTTACTAAACCATTATGCAAAATATCAGCTGAATCAGTTGTAACTGCGTTGAAATTCAGATGCAAGTCAGGAATTGAATTGGAGTAAACGAACAGCTTAATAGGAAAGACAGCACACTGTAGGCGACTGACAGTCCATTTGGTGTGAACGTGACATTATTTTAAAGTAGCAGCATTATTTCCAATTCTCCTGCTTCAGTTATAATGACATACTCTAATTGTTCGAATTTGAGGACCGCTATTAAACTAATTCTTTTTTCTAGGTACTTCATATGAATTATACCTTACATCAGAGTAACTAGGACAAAGAATTCTCAACTTGAAATTCTCCTACACTTTGTGCGCTAGTTGGGAATTCTGCCAAATTACTGTAACGTCTAGTGATTGTCTCAAACTACCATATTTGTGACCAAAATGGTAGCCAAAAGGTGTACGTGGTTAAACACGTAGATGTAGAGCATATTGTGATTATGGTATTACACTGTCATTTTTCTACACCGGGTATAATAAGAACTGTGAAAAGAAGAAAATAAACTAAAGTAGATTTGATTTAGATGTGTAAGCGGAAGAGTACTTGCAATATTAGCAGAGATTAGAAATAAAGAAATACATACATAAAGCTTATTTTATTTATTCGTGTTAGATTCCGAGTCAGGTAAAATATTATTGGTTATTATTGCTGGACAGGGTGCTGTTCCGTTAAAATGTTAGATGTTGGTGCATCATATTATGTCCCACACAG
Source organism: Diatraea saccharalis (assembly GCA_918026875.4). NCBI lineage: Eukaryota > Metazoa > Arthropoda > Insecta > Lepidoptera > Crambidae > Diatraea > Diatraea saccharalis. The sequence continues at coordinate 836,213 of OU893352.1, read as the reverse complement.
ACAATCTTATGTTAAAATTTGCCGAGACAGGATTATGGTATATAGTAGTAGTATGTTCAATGCTATGAGGCAGTTATTGAATAGTGTTAATTATATATATATATATATATATGTTACAAGGGTGGACTTATATAACAAAAATATTACAAGTATCAAGACGTCTTTATCCTTTTTTCGAGCTTAACGGCTCTGGATTCAAGTCCTTTTGAGCCATACATTATTAAAGTATTGAGAATGAAATTAAATCTTGATTATAGTATTGCGAAGGAACTTGTAAAGTGGTTTGTAATTCTTGAATTGTTTTAGCAAGTCTTCGAGTTTACTGGGTGGGTATCGTTGTTTTCTTGTGTATTGATTCCAGGTCGCTGATAAGTAATAATAGTTATATGCCAAATCGTTTGGATTTCATTACCAGACGTTGGAGACCCTCGTCTTCGTTTTACCCAAATGTTGCCTTTTATAAATTAAAATTTCCCGATTTGCCATCAGATTCGGGTACACCTATAATAATACATATTATCATGAATATGAAGATGTGTATAAACACTTTTGAATTATCATATCACTCTATTGTCTTATTATAGTTGTGGAAACAATTAAAAAAAAGCATTGTATGTCAAATGTGTAAAATTGACGTCGCGCAATTCGAGTCGCGTCTCTTTTTTTTCAAATTAGAATATTCCAAGTTCAAAAACTAATTTATCCGTTATGTGTAAAATAAAACAAAAATATTTATTCTTCAGTGCTATTTTGTTCTATTAAATTAAACCGTATTTAGACAATATGGAATAAAGGTTTTATTTCATTGTACTACTAATGCTCTGTTCGACATTCTATTTTTATAAAATAGTAAAGCTTAAATGTAAATTTCGCTTATTAATAGTTACGTTTATAGTTTCTGCATTGTGATTACGTTAGAAATGTCTGCGTGCCGCCACAGAGCGTACCGAAGTCACGTCCTTGATTTATTGATAGTCCCATAAGATTGTTCAAATACTAGCGGGAACTTGGGCAAAATGATTCTGATGGTTTGCTTTGGTACGCCACTAGATTAGAATCGTTTATTGTTTTTACCGGACTACGGCGAAGCGAAAAGGAGGGTTATGATTTTTGCCGGTATGTATGAATGCATGTAAGAATGATCATCTGTTCCCTTATAACTTAGAAACTGCTCATCGTAACTGGACAAATGAGGTATCACTAGAAGCGCCTGAGTTGTCCGCGTGCCATAAGCTATGTGATGTTACATTAAATTGGCAATAGGGCTTTCTAGAAGCATTAAGTAAAAAACTAAAAAATATATACTATTCGATCATTTCGTGTAGGGTGTCAAATGAAAGGGCATAATTAGCACATTTCAAATATAGTTTGTTTTAATATAACTATCGCTATAAGATAAATTTCTTGTTTCAAAGTTTTTAGAGCGTAATTTTGCTGTAGTCGGGTTTTAGTTTTTAAACTTATTATTTTGTTGTATCAATTAATAGAGAGGGGTGCTAGTTACTTTGTTTTCATTTATGATTGCCCTGATATTCAATTACCTTTAGATCAATTTTATTATTGAAATAAATTCTTCCGAGTATTTAGTATTTTATCTTTTTCCGGGTACCTCAATTAGGATTTGAGCTGAATTTTTAAAGGTACTTAAGAAGAAGATATTTTTAACCAGCATTGGACATAGACCTTCTCCATAGGCAAGTATATTAACCAATAATTTATATCAATTGTAAAGTAAATATTTATGTAATAGGGAATGCGTCTGATTCAAAAAAGGGTTAAATATCTTTTATTACAATCGTTATTGCTTTAGAATAAAGTCTATTTAAATATTTTTGAACATTAGTTTTTTTTGTCTTGAACATAATTATTAAAAAGTGAAAATAAATGCGGTAACTTCAAAATATTTAATCGCCATGCTACTTGTAAGAGCGAAGTGGCGAAAATGTACACGTATAGGGATGTCGTTGTTACAAAAAGTTAACATCGATGCAATAACATTAAAGTATTAAGTCGCAAAATAAACAACAGATTACAATTTAAATGATGTTTTAGCCTTTTATTTTTATTTCACCAATTTGGTAACTTATATGATTTATTAAAAAAGTCTATCGTATTTTAAAAAATCGATTAGTTGTTAATCGATTTGGGTAATTGAATAATAATAAATCACTCAAAATCCATATTGATCTAAAATGTCATATTTCTAGTCATGCACAGAGATGTACAAAATACCCTGTACAAAGAATCTGGAATACAAGATACAAAATACTTTTAAATTAAGTATTTCAGATACCAGATACGAAATACTTCCGAGAAAAGTATTTGAAATACTAGATACAAAATAGGTATCTTATAGATACTTTTTATAAATACAAATACTTTTCTAAAAAAAGATTTGAATTTAAGTTTGTTTATTAAAGACCACAAAAACCTAAATCTTAGACCAGATGGTTCCAGGGACAAAGTGGATTTTTTAAACATTTTTCATTAGAAACAATTTTTGTAAGCTTTTATTTAGTTTTCTGTGTTTGTATTCAAATCTTACAAGCTAAATTTCACCCACTTTTCCTCCGTTTTATTTGTTTGTCAATCACAACGTAACATATAAAAATGCAAATATTTAATACATCAGGTTTAAATTATTTTAAATTTTTTAGTTCCTTTTTAAAAATATTTTTTTGCAATATAGCATTGTGAATGAAAAATGGCTGAAATATAACAACAAAATAATTATTTAAATTTAATTATAAAATTATTATTTATTTAAAAAGCTGGTTTTACGTACGACGTAAAATTACGGAGAACTGAAAATTCATTTTTTCCTAGTGAGATGAAGAGAGTGGGTAAAAATAAATACAGTACTTGGTTTTTAAAATTAAATGCGTGACTTGTGACGAGGTGAATGTGCGATAGTATGTAACAGAACGTATATTAACTTTTTGTGCAGAACTACCGAAAATTATGCCCCTTTAGTGTGTTAAGCTAATTTGAAAATTTTTAGTAGAAAATACTTAGCTTCTGTGGTTGATTATAGTACGTTGGTTTGTAGGAAAGGCTTATAATACGTAGATGTACCTAAAAAGACGTAGAGTTGGTATTGCTGGTACTGTTGGTAATGCGCCATTAGTTACCATCTGATCGGATAAATCCGGTCTCAACCGGATTTGAAGTATTAATTAAGTCTTTATCTATGAAATTTCCGTTTTTAATAAAATAAATGAAGCTTTATTTTCTTATTTCTTTTAATCAAAGTAATCACCCATGCAAACAATACATCTTTGCCAACGCATTGGTAGCTTAATGATGCCTTCTTGAAGAAATCAGCTGGACGGGAGGCAACAAATACTTCAAAGGCATTTTGTACTGCCTCTCGGGAATTTATTTTTTTCCCGCTAAGACGTTATCCAAATTCTGGAAGAATTAGAAGTCTATAGGCGCATGGTCTGTTAAGTACGGATGACGGAGAACTTCAAACCCCAGCTCTTGTAGCTTGGGTACCGCCAATTGTGTAGTATGAGGTCGTACGTGGTCGTGCAGGAGCAGTGGAATCGAACGATTGACAAAACCTGGTTGGAGTTGTGCCAGCTTCTCCGTCATTGTGTTCAGTTCTTCACAATACACACAGTAAATCTGCAGTAATGCTCGTCCTGTTTGGTAAGAAGCTGTGATGAAATACATCCGCGTTAGACCACTAAACAGCAACCTTTTCGTAAACCAATGTAACACCTAGGTGATCCATGGGTACAAAAAGTTAACAGTGGAACACCTAGGTGAACCACTTTGGTGTTCCACGGGTCAGAAACGGAAATTTCTTTAAAAATAAACTTTTTGAATCCTGTTGTTAGTGGAAAAAGTATAATGTGCAAAAAAATAATAAAATTTAATAATGAGTTTAATTGATATACTGAGTTTTATTTAAACCGGGTTTTTACATAAATCAAAGATTTTTTTTTGCTTGTAACTGGTTATTCGATTTCAAGCTCTATGCGCCATCTATCAATTTTTAATACACCCTGTATTACACCGGTATAACCGTACGTTCAGTTCTACGCATTTACTTTTTAAATGACACCAAACAATGTTTGGATTCTAGTCATTTTTAACTAAATATTCGTTGCGTTGATAATTGAACACTTTCTTTTTGTAAATATGTATGTTTTAGGCAAAGAATGTTTTGTGATATTTATAAAATGTAAGAAATAATCTTTTTATAAAGTTTTTTATCAGAAAAAGTATTTAAAAGATACTAAGATACTAAACAAAAGTATTTAAATACAAGATACAAATTACTTCCTAAAAAAAGTATTTTAGATACAAGATGAAAATACGTATTTTGTATCTTGTATCTGTATTTCAAATACTTGTATCTAAGATAAGTTACATCTCTGGTCGTGTACTTTGACGTCACGACGAGCGCGCCAAAAATTCCGGTGTTTAAACTGCTCGTAGCTATTACTTATTTTCATCAATGATTAATGTTACAAAATTTTAGTTTTTCGGGTCCAGGTATTTTTTTACAGTTATATATCGATGTAAATTATCATATAAAACCATTTTCCAAAAATGTGCATATTCTCTATTGAAATATCATGAAATTTCATAAAGTAATCTTGTCTTTTGTTTTAATATTATGATTACTATTTAAATAATATTACTATTCTTAAATCTAAATCTATATTATATTAGAAAACTCACGTAATTATATGGTTTCATTAATTTCAAAATATAGATCATATTGATCTCAACGGTTTATGAATATACGAGTATTAAATCGGTTTTACGCTTGACACTAAAAATAAGCCTACAGAAAATATTTCAATGCTAGACTGAGCAAAAGTTTCATCGATAGACGCTGTATTATCTTCCAATCTTTGAACCTTAAAACATTTGAAGGATATGATAGTGTGACAATGGTGATAGATTGGAAGCTTGCGTCGTTTACATTGGGGGGAAAATATAAAAATCTGTCAAGTTTTACGTAGTACCTTTACTACTAAATAAATACTTCTATTCCCGTTTGAATTATGCAAAGTATATATAGTACTAGCTTTTCATCGGTTGCTTCGCCCGCGTGGTCCTGTATAACCACAGAACACAGGTCACAGAAACTCTGTGTGTGTGTCTGTGTGTATAACCTATTCGTATAAATCTCCCTCTTTAATCACTTTGTACATTGTTGCATTCTGCATGAAAATTCGTTGTGTTGTTTTACAAGTTCTTGGCGTACAATGGAAAGCTAATTTGTTTAATTATCTAGTATTAATAAATTTGCTTCTCATGTTGTCGTTCCGTGACCGGAAAGTGTGATTACATATCACTGGTCCATCATCAGATTCTGTCGTGAGCCGTGAAGGTTCAAGGATACATCAGTAATGTCTGACAATGGTTAAGCAAGAATTAGGTTAATACTTAAAAATATAAAGGCAAATGAGAATAAGATGAACTCATCACAGGTCAAGAATGAGAGTGGGACACACGCATAAACTGTTATTGTAAGATTTCTCAATCCTATCCCTCTGTTGCGTATTCACCTTAAATTGAGAGTAATATTTTTTAAAATAATTTAATTAGTATAAAAGCTTGCTTGTAACATTTTTGTCACATAAAACTGGTTTAATTTGTAACGAAAAACATCTGGTGCTCTCTCTTAATGTCTCATTTTAAAGGTTAATAACTGTATAATAATTTAAATTTCATCATTAATGGCGGTTATATTTTAGAAGGATATTTTGATTATCTATTTTTGTACCATACTGAAAATAAAATAGAATGTATAGTAAAAAACGAAGACGCCTCGCTCTACGCTGACGGATTTTAATGCACGTAGACGAAGCTTGTGGCAGAAAACTAGTTTTGAGTTAAATTTGAACTTAGTGCTCATTCTCACAATTTAGCTGGCTCCTTTGTAGATTGGTGAGTTATCAAACCGCCGTATTAATTACGTTTAGCGTCGCATGAATCTCTGAATTGTTATTTCCCAGCTCACAGCTGTTGTCTACTATAGAGTTATCTAAGCCAAGAGAACTCACGTTATGTTAATCTCCGTAAAATAGAAAAGAAATTAAAGAAATGCGAGACAGTACTAATACTCGAGCAACGCGTCTGTGTCTGAAGAGGTAAAGAGGGGTTTCCGTTTTTTTCTAACATTACTCTGTTAATATAGTACTAGTTGTTTTCCTGCCCGCGTAAATTCTAGCCCATGTCACCCGGGTATGATGTAGCTTCCGGAGGTGAAAGGATTTTCATAAATAATTCCGAAGATTACCCCCTCTACAAACAAACGAATTTTGAAACTTGATCTCTGTAATATAAGTATATATTTACTTATCTTCACACCAGATCTCTTTCAACTCCGTTTGCTTCATTGATGTATGTACATAAATATCATTAGCGTTTAACGTAGTAACATTTTTTGCTCTTTCTTTATGTTCCTTTATGTTCTTTATGTTCGAGTACCTAATACCAGTACCTTAACCGAGACCATCAACCATCAACAACCAGTCTCGGTTGTTGGCATTGTAAGGTCTTGTCTGTTCCGTGGAGGAGCAAAACACGTAGTGGTGATTTTACACGTGAATTTGTGTACGGACATTGCACACTAGGTCATGCAGACACTCACTAGGTGTGGAAGTTGCTAGATAACAAAGTTTCACGGTTATAGCAGTAGACTTCCTCAAGATAATGACTGGCTCTATTAAATAGTGTAAAACTACAAAATACATACACATTATTTTGGAATCAGCAGTAGATATCCCCATTAAGCTTGCGGCTCGTGTTACAAGAGCTCTAACAACCGTTCCTCTTACACTCTTTATTCTTTTGGGCGGTGTATTTATAACAATATTTATTTTTATTCGCGCTCTAGACAGATCTACTTTGTGGTTCGTATTTCAACGCGCTATAGGTTTGTTTTAGTATAATACGTGCTTGTATTCTTTGTTTATCAGCTTTCGCTAGAATTATACGAATGTCCATGACATTTGCGATTTTAAGTCTATTTTGAATGCGTGTGATATAATAATATGCATATGACATAAATTACCATATAAAAAAGCAGTTCATTTTTTATTTTATTAGTTATCAGTAAGTTATTCAGTAAATTTTAAGTTGTAATTTCATAAGCCTCTTCTAAAATTACATATAGCATACTATCTTTGAACCATTGTAGCGGTGAGCACAACATGAAGACATTTCCTTTGAACAATTTGCTTGAGTTAGTCGAACTTCTCTCTAAACTTCTCACGTATGTAAGCTTTGTGCTCGGGTTCTGTTAGTGTTACTTATAATTAGTATTGTAATTTAATTTAGAGGATTGAAATCTAAAACTTTTATATATACGTGCATTTGTTTCACTAGGTCCTTCTCTGCAACCCAAAAATATTACTTCATGCTTGAAGCCATTGCGCCCGGCTGCATTTGCAGTCGTTAATATCCTCCAATCCGCATTGGGCCCATTCTTTTTAACCATCTTTAAGGAAGGCTTGAGCCTTTGCAGTAAAAAAGCTGATAATGATGAATACCCGCACATACGAGTGTCTACGGTCGTTAGTTCCCTTCATGTATGCTACTTCGTTGACCCCAAAAAACGAATCGAGAACAGGATCCACGTCACAATGATTCTTCCGCGCCCGATACATGCAATCGTTTACCTGAAACAAATAAAAAAGTTTGTATTACAACGTTATTGGGGTCTACTTGCGTTATTTTAAAGTCTATTCAATTTGACATTTAAAAGATATTAATTAACTTCACGCAACTATTTGACAAGTGATAGCGATTGTTTCAAAAGTCATTGCGAATGTAGAAGTTATAATAGGTTGTTTGACTGTTTTTTCTTTTTAAAAATATATAGTCTATTAATACGCAAAACGTATGCGCCTTTGCAATCTTTGTAATATCTTTATTTGTGTGATTATTGTTGTTATAATAAACATTGTTACGTTTCATGTAACAATGCCATATGTATTTTAGCTAATTTATGGAATATATTTTCACTACTTATTTCAAGTTTTCAAAACGTTATATTTTCCAAATTAGCGTAATAAAATGTATGTTTTGTTACAATTTATAAATAAATAATAAATAAATATAAATAAATATTTAACAACATCACATACATTGCTCAGATTCCAAGATGAGTAGCTAAAGCCCCCGTACTATGGAGTATCTGAGACAACGAAGGTATCACAACACCCAGACCCGTGTCAATATAGAAAAGTTCATTTTCTACATTGACCCGACCGGGAATCGAACTCGGGACCTCAGAGATGGCGACACCTTGAAACCGGCGTGCGCTACGGAGGTCGTCAATTTAAAATATCTTCAGAAAATATAACAAAAACCTGTATTTTCACTTTGAGGACACAACCCTATTCCATAAAACGTTGTCACAATACCTTTGAAAGAGATTTGTGTTAGATTTTGATATTAGACAACTAGCCCACTTATTGAAATCTCACGCTTATGAGCCATTAGGGCGTCTGATAACGCTTTTGATTGATTTTACTATAATAGGTATTTTATGGTATTTTTATGTGTAGCAAACTGTTTGACTGATTGCTCGTAAAATGCACGCAACGTTGGTGTTATGAAGTGACAGGGTCTTATTAATAACCTGCCGGTGTTCACAAATTCTCTACTTCAATCTGGTAACTCAGTCTCTCATTAAACTAAGGTTTATGTTAATTTGTTATCTGCTAAAGAAATAAAATGTGCGTTGACATAATAAATCATATATTCTTAAATTAAGCTGTGAAAAAAATTAGACTAAATGTAGAAGGAATTGGGGGGAAGATATGCATAATAATTATAATAAATTACTCAAAAACCATTACTATTAATGTAAAACCGCGGGTCGGGTATTGGTTACGTTAATTTCCATTGTACATTTATATTATTTATTAGATACTTTCTTCTTAGCTTACAAATATAGGTATGTCAAGATAAAATAGTATAATAATTGTAAATCTCTTATTTATTAATTATTTTTTTCAATTTGTTCCTATAATTAATTTAATTTTAACAAATGCTATAACATGTACTACTATAATTAATATTGTTAAATTTGCCAAAATTTTATGTTTTTATGAAATATTTTAAGTTTTAATCATTGTAATACCTACATAATTTTTTTGCATGATGTTCAAGATGGCTAAGATCTCACTCAAATTTAAATAAGATCACTGTATATATAACCCTATTTTTTGCAAATAAAGACATTATTATAATAATTATTATTATCTTACCTTCATAGTCTTAACTGCGGAGTTCCTGTATTCATTATTCATATATATTTTAAAATTTTAAAAGTGACATATTTAATATTTCCACAACTAAACTTGTAGAAACAATTTCTTTTGTTTACAATATGTCAAATCTTTCGCTAGTCCAATAATTAGGAATATTATATTTTTCTCATTTTAATGTTGATAAAAAATAAATCCCGCCTGCAAATGCCATTTCATTTTTTAATACGGATTATGGTCATCACGTTTGAACACAGTGCCCTATAAAGGAAGCCAACGATACCGCAGTTCTCCTCCATAAAAGTTTATGGACCTTGGAAAAAGGCCTTTTTCTTTTTTTCACTGGACTCAAGAATTCTATATTTTATTCTGGAACTAGTTATGTTTTGAAAACAAATGAGTAATCTGTACTATTTTGTAGTATTATTTGATATTTATTTATTTTTGTTCTGTTTCGGCTTTTGGAGTCAATTAATTATTTATTATAAAATTTAATGAAGAACATTTATGTCAATATAAAACGATTTCACTATATTTTTTTATATATTGCTCATTTCTTTAAATCAAAATGACATAGAATCGTAATATAATATTCAATGCTACACACATTAAGTCACGGCTAGATGGAGATGACGATACGTAGAGTTACAATAGGTGCTTTATATTATAAGTTATTTGTTGCTAGGGCGTCACAAAGGCAGTTGCAGGCCTCGCCGCACTATTATATAAAAATATCACTAAAGAGCATGAAATAAAAACTTTAAAAAAATATATAGAACCAACTTCAAACTTTAACAAAGTGAAACGTAATACTTATCTCAAAAGCGACATACTCAAGAAAATGCTTTTAAAGTCTTACGCCTATGCCGCCGTGCTACTACTTTTAATACGAGCTAACAAATCAATTAATAATCAAGATATTAATTCAATTTCGGTCAAAAAAAGATTGGCTTCATTAAGCGAAGGAAAAGCTTGTCTTATTAAGTTTAATCGAATTACATACAGTGAGCAATCATCAATTATTAAAAGATTATCGTAAACCGATTTTGTGACAGGGGATTTTTATTTAAAGATATCACTTAATTACTAGAAAGTTTGAAGAATAAAAGAAACGTTCACAAATTAAATTAAGGGCAGTGTTTTATATAATAATAACGCCATACATGTTACTAGATCTCAAGCAGAAAACGTTTGGATGATTGCCAAAAAGTGTCATCTCAATTACTTATTGTGTTTACATTTTGTTAGTACGGCATAAGTAGTTATAATTGTCTTTGTAGACCTGATAGAACGTTCTTGCGTTTTTTAGAGTATAATTCGACACACGGAACCGGACGGACGGAGATAAAATGGTCTATTTATAATTATTATTTCCATACCAAACTATTTTTTTATTAATAATTGCCATTACCAGTAAACATAAGCTATATTTAAGAATATAAATTATTACAAAATATTAGATACAACTTTCATAAAAGCTGACAAATTATCGGCATTATATCTAGTAACTAAGTAAATGAATTATCAATTATTAAATTTTTAATGAGTAATTTTAATCTGTGACCGTGAAAATTGTTAATTAAACTCATTACAATCGTAGTGAAAATGCCCGTTAAAATTTACCACAGCTAGCAAGAACAAACAAAACGACTCCCACATGGAAACTATAAAAGTTAAGTTAATGAGCTCCGGAAACTTAAAGGCAAATTTGTAGTAGACAAGACTGTTTTGCTCGGACTTTGTGAAGATAAACGATTTAGCTCTGATACGGTTCATAATTTTGATTTGCTTTTATTTGGGTTAATTTTAAACTTATTTTAAAACGGCTTATACGTGATTATAAATATGTAGTAGAAAATATACGTGTAGAAATATGATTATAATACGTTCTTAGCGTAAGAATTTATTTCTCATTGTTATTTTAATTGATTTATAATTGTGAAAGGTTTATCTGTTAGAATTAAGCGTATAAAAATATTTAATTGAACAAAACTTTTAATTGTATTAATGATATTGATAATACATATTACACAATATATATTATACATTGTTCAGATTCCAAGATGAGTAGTCAAAGCCCCCGTATTATGGAGTATCTGAGACAACGAAAGTAATACAACAACCCAGACCCGACACAATATAGAAAAGTTCATTTTCTACACTGACCCGACCGGGGATCGAACCCGGGACCTCAGAGATGGCGACACCTTGAAACCGGCGTGCGAACCACTCGGCTACGGAGGTCGTAAGATATTAATATAAGTTATTATATTATACAAGATTTAAAAGATTATATTGGTTGCTTATTTGCATTTTATTTTTAATATAGGAGGAATCAGGAAGTTATACCTATATGATATAGAGGATAAATTTGTTTGTTTGCATTGAAAAGACTCCATTAATAGACCGATTTAAAAAAATACTTTCACCTACGGGAAGCCATATCATACGTGGGTGATATAAGCTTTCATTATAGCCAAGTTGGAAGATAATAACTAGAATTTAATTAAAAAAACACATGACATGTTTTTCACGGAATCAAGTCTTGAAATAGAATAATTTTAATTGCAAAATTTTCAGATATAAGAAATGTTTGTTTCCATTGATACAGAAAGGTAATATTGTTCTTTTTGGAATCTTCTTTTTATTTCGTTTATTCTGTTTTACGAGATGTTGTAAAATTTTCGCTGTCGTATTTCAAGGATAGTTTCGTCCGATCCGTTTATTAAAGCTCCAGGGATTATTGGATATTGATTCTCTTTGTTTGTTAAGTTGTCCTTAAACTGAAGGAGTTAATTTTTGATTCTAGTATTCAAATTGTAGTGTGTGTATATTACCGTCTTAATATCCTATTTATATTATAAATGTGAAAGTTTCTTTGTTTGGATGTTTGTCCGTCAATCAAGCCGAAACTACTGAACGGATTTTGATGAAATTTGGTATGCAGATAGGGTATTAGCTGACTTAGATAATAGGATACTTTTTATCCCACTAAATAGTTCCCTAGGGACCACGCGAGCGAAGCCGCTGGCGGAAAGCTAGTAGGTTATAAATGATATTATTTAAGAATATATAAATAAATAAATATTTTTTTAAGACGACAAAAGAATAGTTTTAGAGTATAGATGGAGTATAATATAGATTACCTACAATATTTTATATTTGATTGCGTGTTTGTTACATTTTATGTAACCTATATTAGGAATAAAGTTGGGTATTTTGAATATTCACTGAACTATTTTGTATGTAATTCACATTACTTTTTTAGTAATTAAACTATTTGTTTTATTTCCACGGTAATGACGTGTCATTTTAAATATGGAGGATGGTCGTTATATTTAAGTGCTTGAAACCGTGATTTATAATTGCGTTCTTTTATTTATTGTAATTTACATTTCGTGAAAACTGTGTCATTTACATTAAAATTGAAATAATTCTTGGCTTACATACTTACCTAATTATAAAATTTATATCTGGAAAAAATGTTTTGCTATACCTAATGTAAAACGTGAAAAATTTATGTCTTAAGCTATCTTTATGGATATGTTGTGGCCATATCATAGAATTGGTCATTTCATGACCCGGCCGGTCTTTTCATGAAACGGCCACCTAAAATTGATCATATCGTGTAATCGTCAATGTTTAATGATTCGAAGTTTCTGGCCGTTTAAAGAAGTCGTAGATCAGGGCCTGTCAAAATACTATTGTAATTAGAATAGCAGAGTTCCAGCTGCCCTAACGCGTAACCAGTAACTCGATTGATATCAACCTGAATCAATTTCACTCGAAGTTGGATACAGTTAAAACTGCCACGTAAGTTTTGTTAGATTAGGTTGATATCGGCTTCTTGAGGGATTGATACACATTTCACTTGTTACGCTTGCTTTAGGCCATTAATCATGTGATGTTTTTCAGCATTTTTTAATCACTCCTCCCCCTTAGTGATACTTTGTGAGGTTTAAGGCTAACTCCCCTCCACCCAAATCACGTGTACTTTTTAGCACCTAGAAAAAAATCTTAATTTTTGACGCCGCTTTTCGGTTTCGTAATCGCGCGTTTGAGGAAAAAATAAATACACGTGATATATTACTACTCCCCCTTCCCCCTTGTGATATTACGTGATTTTTTATGAACCCCTCCCTCCCCTTTCGAGCCTCACACGATTAATAAACGGCCCCATTGCTAGTATGGAAGTTGAGTGCTTTTTTTCAAGTCGATGTCAATGAAATCAAAACCATTCAGCGTCAGTAAAAGCTTTCGCATACCTAATATTACTATATATTGATTTTGAGTAAACCTTTAGTATAGTTTATAAATATTTATTTTTTGACCAATACAGATATTTCTTTCTGATCTATTGAGAACAACGTACATATACATAAAAATGCCTAAGATTTTGGTTATATCGATTTTGGTAACAGGAAATAAATATCTTATATATCTGAGATGTTTAGCTTTATTTGACGATTGATATTTATGCGAGCACATCAGGGGTCTAATGGTCTGCAGTTAGTGAGTGTAAGTAACTCCATGGGGTGAATGGAGTAAAATCGGCCTATTTTTGTAGAATGGAATAATTATTGTGAAAATGCTTTTCGAATTCTTTTGAAGTGTTTCTCCGAGACTAAATATTTATTTGATTAATTTATCGTTTATGGGTTCCGGTTGTCAGTTGTAGCCGATATAGATTTTATTTTCAATGTTATTCCCTTATTAAAAATATCTTTCGATGTATCTAACAAGAACATGAGAGACTCCATAGTTGTTTCGGTCAGTTAGTTTAGTTGATAGTCTCTGGTACGCTAAAGGTCACAACTTCGATTTCCGTGTTTAAAAGTATTTTTCTATAACTTTATAGTTCATAATGAAAAGGCGAGAGCTTTGGTGGTACAATAAGTTGTTACACTAGCATACTTAACTTATTCAACGAACATGTATACTAACTTGAATTATACAAGAGTCACGTATCTCGTCGTCTACAATTTATGAAGTCATATCTGAAGATCCATAGAACACGTTTTGTCCTATCGATGTTAGTGTCCGGCGCCTAATATAAAAGAGAGCTTGTTCAGTCGTGTCACGTTGCCTTACACATAATGCCAGGCGCTTGTAACTATCGAACTTGAAGCTCCTAAAATGTGGGTTGCTATGTTAAATGATTTTTTGTTGTCTTATTATTTCTGAATATATGGTTATCAATTATCCAGAAAGGCAAACTAAACAGAGCATACACAATGACAAAAAAAAATATATATAAGGAAGTCTTAACAATAGTGTATTCTACCCTCTTTGAAATAATACTTATGACTGTTTATTTTAATTTAATAAAAGCCATTAAACAAATATTTCGGTGAAATAAACACGTTTTATTACCTTAAAATTAAATCAAATTTTAAACTTTTTATACCCGCAAAATCGCTGTCCGTCTTATTCATGTCATTTTTTGTGATATGTACACAAAACAGATGCATAGAGAGATAGACAATCGTACGTTTTTAAAACTCAAAATAAGAATTTCTTTTTTTGTAATTTGTAATTTTGTGATTTTTTTTCCCCTACAGAAATTACCCTATTGTGAATTTTATCCAATTTCTTACTGAACATTTCTAGTTGCGTGATGTTTTACCTAAACAGTATGCATTAAATCGGGACATAAAGCCGAAATGTACCTATAATAATAACGTTGTTAAGCTGGGTAAAAAGTTGTCAAACTTTATGATGAAGTTCATAGGAAGACATGTTTTATATTTTAGTAACATTTTTAATCACAAAAATTTAGACTAGTCTATTTGTTTGTTAAAGTTGTATTTCCGGTTCATATATCAAGTGAGTGGTTGTTTTCTCGCGACTTCCAGTAGTCTCGGAGCATATTAAATACAAAAAGAATACACGGAACCTCTTTGTTATATTTTGAGTTATAACTTATTTAATTGTCCGTGCCAATTCTATCTATAATGGAACTCACAATGGCGTTTCTATTTCACTAGTACCTACAAGTAGATAAGCTTGATGACTTTGCGGTTAAATGTACTACATTTTGAGAAACTCTGACACCTAATTTTCCCCCTTGCACCTGTTGTATTGGTGCACGCAATAGGTCACGCAATCACTACGTCATGAAGGCGTTAGCATATTTAATTTGGATTAAATCGTGTTTCGGTTCCAAACGTCTCACACAATTGTGAATTATGCGAATTAATGAAATTTTGAAAATTAAATGTAAGCATTTTTTGGTTAGGTACTATTTAAATGCGACGGACGGGATAGGTCTAAGCTGCTTATTATTTTAAACGCAACAAAATAGTAAAGGGTAGGTACTTAAACTATTTTGTTGTACTTACCATATACACCTGTCTAGTGCGATTAACGATTTTACGTGCCTTCTGAAACATTGAAAAGCTTGTGATTATAAACTTGTGGTAGTCCATCCGATGACATAATTGTTTTATAGTCGATTAAATTCTACAATCGAAAACGCTACGTCGACAGATCTAAGCTCGGTTACTATTTGTGATAAGTATCAGGATTTGTTACTAATGAAACAATGCACCGATTTTCCCATCATTCATTGTCACGTCTCGAGGGTAGTCTGTCATATTGACACTCTTAACACACTCATACGAGGTTGATGATATTGGCCACGTTAGGGGGGAGCGGGTATGCGTAAGGCATTTCTCAGCAAAAAAAAGGTTTATTTGCGGGAAAAGAAGTGTTGTTCTTGATATTATATAAATGACTGCAGTGGTATTCTGATATAAAAACAGCCCTGAACAAGCACACCGCTTTCAAAGTATAGATATTCAATCAAAATAAAACCTACTTCAAAAGGTAATACAGTTTTTTTTTCACGACAGACTTTAAGTTCAAAAGAAGTGTATTCGCGTCATACGTAATGCTTGTTTGATGATAGTTATCAACCACTTTTTAAGATGCTTAATGTTTTGCCTTTACCCTGTATGTACATAAATTTTGTTTATTTGTTCACTCCAACTCCAAATACTGAACTAAACGTGTAGAAGTTATGCCCCTATGCCCCGGCAAACTAGACAAAAATATATAAATGTATTGTTCCTCCTTATAACAGGACATTTATAAAAACTAGTGTTCGCCCCGTGATCGAATTCGACCATAATACATTTCAGTTAGAAGTTATTACTGAAATAGAAAATCTTTTGACATTTAGTAAGATCACAGTAAATTTCACAAACATATAAAAATATGTCTATGGTAAACATATATAACCTGACACTGGATAAATGCACAAACCGTGCGAAGCCAATATTCAAAAGAAACAAACAAACTATGTCAAAAGAAATAATTTGACACCAGAGTACATGTATGCCTGTAGCAAATACTTGTTGTCAAATGCATAGTAGCGTGTGTAAAGTTTTATTTATCGATTTAATGTACGTTATAAGTATTATTGAAAAATATTAGCCGTTTACACTTCTCCTACATATAAACTATAAGTATGCCAAATTTCACACTCCACCGTCCTCGCAATTTTCGTAAAAGGTGTTCAAAGTTTTTGCTTCACGTATATATATAATGTATACAATATGTGCATAATTTTAAACAATAATTTACCAGATGACATGAAATTTTTTAAATTAAAACTGACAAAGTGGCTTATGGAACACAGCTTCTATAGTGTAAAAGAAATTTTATCTTTCAAGAAAATTGCACCATTTAATAGAATAATATTACGAATACAATATTTGCATGCCTGTACTCTGGCAGAATACTGTATCTATTTCATTATTAAATTTTGTGACTTTATTAATTTGTATTCTAGCAAATAAAGATCTTATCTTATCTGTGTAAAAGGTAAAGTTCTAAGCCTGCCTATTCATTTGTCTGTAATATGAAAATTATAATCCCAGTTAAACCCCTTTTAAGATCTCACGAATAACAAGAATATTAATTTTAAAATAATACCCTTTAGGTACTAATCGTACCGAAAGTGGCCGCCGTCGTCGCGGCGCCATGACAGGTTGAAAGCTAGATTAAAATCGGAATAAACAAAATTAATGTGAAATTCACTACGGTAGGGTCCCTGATTAAATAATCTATTGAAACAACAGATTACTTTATTTAATTACCTTACGATTTAACTTAAATTTTTACTTTTTTATTACCAATGAGTTATTTTAGTTTTTTACTTTTTTGAAATTATATAGCAGTTTACAATGATTTTATTAGACTCTTTTCTGACTTTTGGAAGGGCTGAAATTTTTAGATTTTAAAATGTTTAAAAAATCCACTTTGTCCCTGGTACATTGAGATGGGTTTCGAGCCCACGACCTTTTGCAATCCGGGCGATTGCTTTAACCACAACTAACTTGTTGCCCTAAAATAAAACTTTATGAGGATGAAATAGATGTTGATAATACAATACCTGTACGATGAGTTCCCATTTCTCGCCCTTGTATTTTTGGTCAATTCTTCTAGAGTTGACAACCATTATCAGAAGACATAGAGTATATCGGATTTATGCCAGATATAGACAAACAATTACTTTGTTATAAAAATTGGAAGATACGTTAGAAGCTTCTTAGTTGCGTGAGATAGCAAATGTACTAATCTCGAATATGGGAAGGCATTTTATACGGCATTCCTTCCAATATTAAAAAAGCAAAATGTTTTTAAAAATAAATTCAATTTATTACAAGATCTTTATGAAAAGTTAGTACTACCCAAGTCATCAGTCAGTCATTGAGTGATAATTGTAATGTATTATTTACTTAGTGAAGTGAAACTAAACGCAAATCAATAGTAGACTTACACTATTATATAACTTACTTCCTAGTGTATTTAAAGTTTTGATTCTACGAGTATTTCCGATTTCCGACAATGCATTTCCTTGAAAGATATTAATGGCGATAGAAATTGAACATTATGAATTCATAACTGTATATCTAAAATAGAATGTCTGTTGTAATCAGATATATCTCTAAACATCTTATTTTATAATTGTCAACTTTATATATTATAGTTGTATTATTATAGCTGTAGTCCCGAGACATCGCACGCTTAAATATAGCCAATGTCAACTATGTATAATGTTTTTTTTAAATACATTGGTCCGTTAGTTTCGACCCTATTCGCAGCAAATTATTTCGTTTTAGCCTTTTTTATAATATTGGTATATATATATTTTGACTTTAATAGAAATTACCGTGTCCTCATTTTGTAGCTTAGAATTTGAAAGACTTGGACTCTTTTGTTTTTGGAGGGTATTTTACGATCAACAATAATATTTGATATACCTATTTAATAATATTTGCTTTTGCCGAAATAATTTTTTGTCGTATAAAATAAAAGTAATAAGGAAGCAACCGTACTTAATCAGAATAATATGAGGGTTGGATGTGAATTGATATGACGTTATTATAATACATTCGAATGATGTGGGTTTATCAATCTGATTATTTGATTTCAATAATTTTTGGTTTGGTAGCAATTTTTAATGTGGTAAGTAATTTATTAAAGATAAAAAAAAGAACATTGAAGTATTATTTTATAAATAACAAATTAAATAGAATAAGCCGCTATTGTGTTACAAATGTTCCACAGAACTGCTTGTGCAATGAGAAATTATTGAAACTTGTTTATTTTAATTTTAATATAAAGATATTATTTATTATTTTAAGACATCTATAGTGGGGATGTTATTTATTGTTATTACACTTGTGACGCAGTCCTATTCTGTAATAAAATCAGCCTCGTACTTGTCGTTGAGCGCAGTGCTATTATAGCAAAGAGGTCTAACTAAATAAAACCTACACCAACGTCGGAGTGGGTTGAGCACAGAAAATACACACGCTCCTCCGGCACGCTCCTGTGCTGGTCGGTGACGGAACGTTCTCGTGTTTCGTCTCATTCAATAAAAAAGTATAAAGTTTTTTGAGAACGGATTATATTTACTATTATGATAATGGCACAAAACGAATGTAAACAACTAAAGCGAATTTAAATGATTCAGTTGCTTTAGCCAATTTTTTATTAAGAAACTGAACAGTATATTTTGTTCGCAAAAACATAATATTCTATACTGACTTATAACAGCAGTTTACTGGAGCTTAAATGTGTCACAACATCATATATGCTTTTTGCTTTGGGAAAAAAAGTATTGACGCCGGTTTGCCGTTCGTCCGTGCGACTCCGTTCCATGAATACTAATACGAGTAGTAGAATATTGAGTTGTAACGACGCCAGATGAGATATCTGAACGTCTACCTCTGTAGTGGTTTGGTATTACAGCTCCACATAAGGAAATGAAGTTGATTCTCTTTGAGTGTGAAAACTTTAAAGAATCAACATGTGTACTTTTGCTTTTGTGTAATGTTGGTAATGATATCTAAAAAATATTCGATTATGATCTTACACACATCGTAAAAGCGCTTTTATGCAGTCGGGTTTTTTGTTTTTCTTTAAATTATTTATTTTTATTTTATACTTTTTAGTTACGATTCGTTGACTTCGTTATAAGATAAATTAAAATATAAGATAAAGTAAATTTCTCAATCTAGTCATTTCATTGAGGGAGTTAATATCGTTTGTTAAACAACTTTGAATGGTTATATATCCTTAACTATTATTTAAAATGATAAAGAAACCTAAAGAAGATTTTAAAATACCTATTCAACGACACCTCAATTGATATAGTTCATCGACTTTCTTTTTCAATTTGACAATATGGCGTCTGGTTGTCGCTGTGGTGAATTTTGATTACTTTCATGTCTTTAGTGACACTCGCAAGGTTAAGACGAATCGATTGACGTAAGAATCATCAAAATCGGCTTACGCATTTGGTCTCTAGAACGCAACGCAACAAACATACATACATACATAAATACATACATAGACTGATAAACACATTACGGGTAAAAAGTAAGTTTTTTATGATCTCATTCTATTTATTTGAAAAATCTTCACTCAAAATATTACTAGCTTTTACCTTTGGCCTACTAAATGCCAAAGTCTCGGTGACTGCCTCTAGTGTAAATTGGGATATTTAAATAATCTGTCGTCTCGGTCTCGGATTCATGGTTTTGTTATTCAAATTCATGGCGTCAAGAGAGCCGAGGCTCGTCTTCAAGTGGTTACCTTAATTTAAGAATTGATTTTGACACCAACTTTTGCATGAACAACTGTGAACTGAGTAAAATAATATCTTTATAGTAAAAAATGCGGCAAAATCTTGGTATAGTTAATCAAAAGGAGGCGGTATAGCATAATCGTAGACGATGTGGTTACCATAATAATTAATGAATTATTAGACTTACACTTTTCAGTAGATGAACCTGATTTTCATAAGGGAAACTGTCTTCTTATCACTCTGGGAACAGAAACTGCTATTTTAGCTGTCTATAGACCGCCTGCTTTTAATTTAAAATCCGACATTGATCTATTTATCTCATCGGTTGGTACGCAGTTAGAGAAATTATCCTCATATAACAACATTATACTTGCAGGTGATATAAACTTGCCTTTAAACTCTAATAAAGTAGATAATAATTCTGAAAACTACCTGAATCTCACTGCTTTCTATGGTCTCTTGCCAACACATACCCTTGTTACACGAGATCAAAGTGGAACATGTATTGACCATATTTTGCTTAAATCTAAATTGAATTCTTTGACAATTGTTCCTGATTCCACTGTTACTGACCATAAAGCAGTTGGTTTCTTCCTCCATTCTCAACCTAGTAGGAACGACTTACAGCGCACTAAAAAGAGTATTAATGTACAAGGATTAAACTCCGATATTTTAAATATTGATCCTGGACCTATATATAGCTGTGATGATCCCAATTTTCAAATGAGCTATTTTATAAATCAAATTAAACACGCAGCTGATCAAAATACTAAAATAGTTACAATCCCAAGGTCGAAAAGAATCATTAAACCCTGGATTACCCCGGGGCTGCTGAGATGTATTAGGTTCAGAGACAGATTACATTCTAGAACTAAACGGAATCCTGAGGATGAAACTCTTAAGCTTACTTATATTCGATACAGAAATTTCTGTAATAATCTACTGAAAAGAATAAAAAGGCAATATGATAAAGATCAAATACAAAAAGCTGGTAACAATAACAAAAAGATATGGGAGGTCATTAAAAACATAACCTAAAATAGTGATAATAAGGGCAATGCGAATGAGCTTTTAACTATATCTTCAAATCCTGAACAATCTGTAGATAGAGTAAATAATTATTTTGTTAATATTGGTAGAGAACTTGTTAATAAATTCAGTGGTGTGAATCATATGGCAAACTGTAACCAATCCGGAATGTCATCGGTGGATTCATTTGTTTTGTTGGAGACTGACGAGACGGAGGTTACAAATTTGATCATGAATCTAAAGAATGACAGTGCTGCTGGTTGGGACGGTATATCAAATCAGCTGTTAAAAACTCACAAGGACTTTCTTGTTCCACATTTAACGTACATCATTAATAACTGCCTGCATTGTGGTGTTTTTCCTAAAGTCCTAAAAAAGTCTATCATTATCCCAGTTCATAAGGGTGGGGACGGAGCCTGTGTCTCTAATTACCGGCCTATCTCAATATTGCCCTCTATATCAAAAATTTTTGAAAAGATTATTAATGTGCGACTTGTTGATTACCTTGAAAAAAATAAAATTCTCTCTGAAAATCAATTTGGTTTTCGAACTGGTAGGTCGACAACTGATGCTATGCATGAAATGGTCGACTTTATTACTAATAAACTAGACGAGGGTAATAAATGTATAGGGATTTTTTTGGATCTGGCAAAGGCCTTTGATACGGTCTCTGTTCCTATTCTTTTGAAGAAGTTGCAAGGGATAGGAATTCGTGATTACCAATTAAAATTATTTGAGAATTACCTTTCTGAAAGATACCAATCCGTTAACATTTCTGGATTCTCTAGCAGCGAGTCATTGGTAACACACGGCGTCCCCCAGGGGAGCATCTTGGGTCCAACTCTTTTTCTTGTGTATATCAACGAGCTCTGTCAATTAAATCTCAGTAATGGAAAAATTGTGACCTATGCAGATGACACGGTCCTTATGTTCTCAGACAGAAATTTGAGTGGGACCTGTGAGGCTGCTCAAAATGGGTTAAATCGAGTAAATGCTTGCCTGAGTTCAAATTTTTTGACTCTAAATGCGGACAAAACCAAATGTATTTTTTTCACAATACGCAATACTTCAAATGACTCGTTGCAATTTCGCAAGCTCCGCTTACATACTTGCAGCCCTCAAATCGCTGATAACTGTCACTGTGCAGTGATTAATTATGTTGATGTCATTAAATACCTTGGTGTCTCATTTGACAATAATATGTCCTATAAAATACATGTTCGAAATCTATGTGGCAGGATGAGAAAACTTATAGCTACCTTTAAGATACTACGACATGTTCTTGAACCTGTGCATCTCAAACGAGTTTACCTAGCATTATGTCAATCTATACTAACCTACGGTATAACTATCTGGGGAGGGATGCCAAAAACAAATTTGAAATGTTTGGAGGTGGCTCAGCGATCAGTTTTGAAGGTTTGTACTTTTAAACCATATCTGTATCCCACCAGCCTTCTGTTGAAATATTGCGAAGTACTTAGCGTCAGAGGGTTGTTTTTATTATTTACTGTCTTGAAAAAGCACGCAGAAATTGACTTTGACCAATCAAACTCTCAGAGACGACGTAAGGATATTGTTTGCAGACATAAACGAGGTTGCCGAACAAGTTTCGCTAAACGTACTTACATCTTCCTTGGAAACTTTGTTTATAATAAGATAAGCAGATATATTACCATTGTCCATTTGAATAAATACGAGTGCAAGAGGATAGTCACTAGCTTTCTTCTTTCTCTTGACTACGATGAGAAGGAGCAGCTACTTGCTACAGTTTCATAATAGAATACACCAAACAAAATCTCATACTCATACACTCAATCATACAATCTTTATTTAGTTATACAAACAACATTTCAACGCACACATACACATTCACACACACACACACACACACACACACACACACACACACACACAAATAGTTATAAATAAATAATAAGTTAATATAAATAGTTTTTAGTAGAATAAACAAAACATTAATAAAAATTGTAACTCTATAAATAATAACATTATCTTCATTAGGTCTAATTGGGGTAGTTGCGCTGTCTTGCCAGATGACAGGGTGATAACCACCTTAGTTTGGCAGCAGATGCCTTATACGAGTAAAACTTATTTTAATTATCGTATGATTTCAATAATGTCAATAATATTAAGTTTATACTACTTGTATATTTAGGAAACTGTTGTTACTGGAAATAAAGATTATTATTATTATTATTATTATTTAATTTGTGGTTCTGAAGCTGATTATTAAAATATTTTTATTGTAATATTACTCGTATATCAATGCTATGCTGCTGTATGTGAAAATACTGTTTCTGAATTAGTAAGAATATCATTTAATATGCTCCTCGATTAGGATAAGTACCTGTACCAAATAATATTGAAATATGTATTAATAATAAATCGGCAGTTAACCAATAGGCTAAGCTCCCTTTAGTAGAATATTGTTTTCGGCTACGGGTTACGGGTATTGAATGTCGGCATTTAATTAAAGAGCTAGTCGTCTAATTGGATGGCTACATTATACAATATCTCTTTTCTTAAATATTTAAGAACAAGATAATCGATTAATTTAGAAAATTTTATTCCAACGTGTACACAATGAATAGAAATTCATTTAGTCGCACACGGAGAACCGTAAAAAGTTATCTTATGTTTGGAATACAATAAGAATATTGAAAGAATATAAAAATAGCCATAATGTTCCCGTAAGAGCTTTTTTATTTAAATATTCTGTTTTCTTTATATTGGAAAAGCCTTAGACATCTGGACTTAATTTTCACAAAAGAAGTTTTTCCTCAACGATAATAAATTTCGCTAACGGAGGAACCTTGTTCAACTTATTGGTAATTGAGACGAAATAAACAAATTCTGTTTTGATTATTGGAAAACGTTATAACAACTTTGTTGTAATTATCCAAGTTTTCAAGTTTTATTCTTATCAAAATGATTTAGAGATTTTCAATTGCACATAGTAATGAGTTTTTGCTGGGCAAAGTTTATATATAATTTTCAGTTTAAATTTATTTTGAAATACTACTGCCATGCAAGTGTATTGATTATACTTATGAGACAACAGAACAGAAAAGCATAGAGTAGCGTTTAACCTTAGCAGGTTTACGTTTCGTTTTAATTGAATATTTATTGTGCTACGAGTCTATAAACTCGTAGCATGTTCTACGATGCGTTCCGTAGCGGACTGTAGGACTTCGTAGTACATATTTATATCTAATAGCTGATCTATTAATTAGTTTCAATTATTTGATCGCCTTGATTTTTGTGAATAGTCTCATAGTCTAAGAGATGTTAAAAATATGTAAGAGCTATCTAAAGCTTGATATTTCAGGACGTTGAAGTAATTTTAATAGCTTAAAATTTGCGAAAAATTTCGTTATATAAAAAGTAGACTAAACTGTGATCTAATTTTTCAATCTATCACAATCATTTTTAAACGTACAGCGGTTTTGATAGTGATTTATGGAATTGTATAACTTTTAAAGTCAGAATTGCTTTCGGAACGAATGGTGATTTGAATGGTATAGAATATTATATATACCTCATTTCGTTTTGTTGTTGTTAAGTTGTGAAATAATCTTTACGATTTCGTATGATTGTAATTAATTCTCCTATTTCGACTAAAGAAATAATATTTTATTCATATATATTATAGCATCAATACTTTAGAAACGAGTAGTAAATAGTGTCGTGATATAAGAAAGTAAATATTTGTATCGGTACTTGGTCGGCCAGTCACTGAGAAGTTTCAAAAACTCGCGAGCACTAGCCTGTTTACTTTGTGTCTATCTTATGAAAAATACCCACAGGCACAGCTTCCTGTCCCTGTATGACTAATCATTACTAACCCCTATTAATTTTATGCAGTTAGAGATCTATATAGAGGGCGCACTTCCAACAAAATTTGGAAGCAATACCTAACCAAATACTTTCGATATGCGTCGCTTTTTATGTTTAGATCTACTTCTCTTTCTTCATTATATAGAGTACAGCTATTGACTATCAATAGTATCAAATCTACTCTGAAAAAATTATAAAAATGACGATGATGGTGACGCATTTTAAAACTATTCGATACAAGTAGGTATCGAGTAAAAGTATCGATTCCTACGTGTTATCGTTGAATCCCTAAGCTCGTATATCATCCGCTGTGTACCATCTGTCAGAAAAGTGGAATAATTTGGCATTTTATTTTAAGTTTGAAATATTTACTGATGGCTGTTAATTTCTTTTTGTTGTACGTAGAGTTCTGAGGAAATCCACGTATAAAAAGATCGATAAACCAATAATAGAGGATTATTTACATCGTGTAATAGTTAACTCAGCGAAATTAGCAAATTTTGTGGTAGTTGAAAAATAGCCATTTTATGAAATAGTTATATATAAAAAAGCAATCAATTAAGTGTTCTTAGTATTTTTTTCACCGTAACGAGTGATTATGTTATTTCTAGAACAGGGATGGTGAACCATTGACCCGCGTGCCATTACTGACACGCGGCACAATACTTTGGGCACATCACTGATCACTAAATTCGAATTTGTTATCATCTAATCCGCAACAACAGCCCTGGGATTTTGTAAAAATCCAAATCAGAATTTGAATTCAGTCAATTCAATGCGGACATTCACTTCAAAAAGCGGCATCCCCTCAATCTTGAATTGGTAAATAACGTTTTGTGGCATAAGTGAGTTTCGAAACGTATCTGAGACACGTATATTCTTTTTGATTTGTATTTTTATACAAAAAACGGAATCAATAGAATTTCTAAACTAAATGACGTGAATTCAGATACATGTGTGAATTTGAATTCTGATCTGGATTTTCAGAATCGTAGGGCAGAATTCACAATAAGTTTCGCTAAAGCTAAATTAAACATTGCAAAATATAATTTATTATTTTCTCAATAATCACAAAGTTAAAATTATTTAATGGCACGTCTATAATACATTAAACGTTTCGTTAGAAAAAATGGCACGCAGATACATAAAGGTTCACCAACCCTGTACTAGAATAATAATTATGAGCATTATTGGGTTTAAAATGTATATAAAGTATATCCTTACCTTAAAACATAATCAAAATACACATAAAATATCGAAAGATTGCAGTTAGTGTTGAACGCTTTTATTTGATATTACCCAATAGCTTTCAAAGGTATATGTAACCATCAATTTGCTTAAAGAATTCCGATTTACGTCAAATGAACGTTATCGTTCATTCAGATCTTTAAAAAAAATGCGATCGCAATTGCTTTCACATGTCATTTAGTAGTAGCGTGAAGTTCGCGAATGTCTTTCAAATGTCAAATTCAAAGTGATTTGTGAAAGATTTTTTTTGGATAATTATGCCACTGATTGCACAATCGGGAGAATCGACTTTTGAAGCCTGCTGAGTCGTCCGCAGGTCTCAAAAGTCGGTGTAAAAATGAGCTCCGAGATAGAGTTTCGTAACAGTTGAAAGTTAATTTATTACTAAATTATTAGTTTTTAGTTCATTAACATACAGTTAAAATTTAAACATTGTACACTCTCAATAATGTAAAAAATTAAGCGTTAAGAGAAAAAAGTAAGTGTTTACAGAGACAGACAGCAATTCAATTTGGCTCGTGTGGTATTTCAATAATAACCTGTTCTCAAACGTTACACTGGCAAAACAATTTCCTTTATTGCATTCAAACAGCTATGTATTTATGCGGTCCAAATTCTAGATTGTTTCCGTCGCAAATGTTATACTTTGGTATACCTCGGGGAAAGATAACTCCATGGAAACGGTTATGAAGTTTTAAATATTCATTATGGAATGGTAAATGTATTTATTTATTATATTTGATTAATTTTGCATTTACAATGCTATACTGAAACATAATCTTATTGAATAATCTGCTTTGTCTCTGGCACTCTGGGATGGGACTCGAACCCATGACCTTTCGCAATCTAAGCGACTGCTTTATTCCTTTCCTGAAATCTCTGTTATCAATCTTTCGTTTTCTATCCAAAATCCTAGTAGCCGCAGCCCATGAACAGCTATCGAACTTTATTCACTCCAAATCCCTTTCCAATCCGGCTTTCGTGCCGGACATAGTACAACTACAGCTCTTCTGAAAGTCACCGAGGACATTAGAATTGGCATGGAGAGGCAATTGGTCACCATCATTGTTCTTATTGACTTCTCCAATGCTTTCAATATGGTTGACCACGACCTTCGGTTGGCCGTTTTCAAGTTTATTCATCTGTTATTGTTGACATTGGATTGGTTCACAACTTATCTTCGTGGGCGTCAGCAGGCTGTACGAAAGGATTGTGAATTCTCTACTTGGAACGATCTGACTTCTGGTGTCCCTCAGGGGGAATTCTTTTTCTTTTGCTATTCTCCATATTTATAAATCATCTTTCTTTCCCGCTTGGTTGATCTTATCATTTATATGCAAATGATCTACAGATATATGTGCAAATCACGACGGAGGTAATTAACTCGGGAATTTCTAAGCTGAATAAATGATCTTTCAATCAATTGTTTCAGAATTTTTCTGCCTATTAAAACTAAGGTCACTCTTGCTGTCTCCCTTATTCTACTTCTCATTGATTATGCGGATGTATGTTACTCTGACTTAAACAAGGATCTTCTGAATAAGTTGGACCGCCTTATCAACAATGCCATCTGCTTCATCGTCGATAATGTTTAATAAATAAAAAAAAAAAACTAAAAAAACTGATTCGCTGTCCGTCCGTCTGTCACCAGGCTGCATCTCATGAACCGTGATAGTTTGACAGTGAAATTATCACATATGGTGTATTTCTGTTGCCGCTATAACATGTGGTAAACTCCCATACCACAAGCGTGATTTTGTTTAGTTCGTTTTCGGTACGGAACCCTTCGTGCGGGATTTCGACTCACACTTGGCAAGTTTTTAGTTGCCTATCTGTGCTTGTTGTTAAAGTTCATGTTTCACAAAGCTACTATTGATTGTTTACTATAGTTTTGTTTTAGTATAGTAATGGCATATAATATTTTCTAGTTTCAAATACACGTTAAATGTTTTCAAGTGCCATTTTAAAAGTTAAGAAATTCAACCATGTTGGTGCCAAATAGTTTGGAGCGATCAGATTTATGTGACTTTACACTGCGTTGCACAGACAATTCGTTTGAATTACGATCGAGAACGCAATGGGGTTAGTGGAATCTGCATTGCGTATAGTACGTTAGCCAAATACAATACCTTATTTAAAAATAATATTGTATTATTTGGCGCTGTAAAGTAAAATAAAATCTATTATTAACGTTATTATATTTTAACAATTTTGCACTCACTATTGTAAAATTTTCTTAATGAAAAATACTTAAACAATCCACTTTGTCTCTGGCAATTTGAGGTGGGACTCGAACCCACGACCTTTCGCTATTACAGAGCTGTTTGGTTGGATCGCCTGCACATTGACGAAAATCGCCCTGTGGTAGCGAAAAAGTAACAACTGCTTGTAAAATTCGACAGTCCTGTTAGGTCCTGGGTAGCTCAGTGGTTAGAGCAGTCGCCCGGGTTGCGAAAGGTCGTGGGTTCGATTCCCATCTCAGAGTGCCAGGGACCAAGTGGATTTTTTTATCAGTTTTCATTAAGAACGTGTATTATTAACGTGTTTGTTTTGTGTTGTACATATAACATATAAAAGCATTATCAATCCAATACTCTTATTATTGTCGTGACCATTATATCAGTCTATTGAATAGTTCAATGGGGTAGTGGATAAGCACTGCGGCAGCCGATCGTTCTTGTTAAGCAACTTTAGTAATGGTCAGTCACGGGATGGGTGACCAAAAAATAATATTTCGATCTACTCCGTGCTTCGGAAGGCACGTCAAGGTGTTGATCCCGACTGCATTTGCAGTCGTTAATACCCTCCAATCCGCATTGGAACAGCGTGGAGGGTCATGGCCCATCCTACTTAACTATCCATAAGGAAGGCCTTAACACCTGTAGTGGGATCGTAAAAGGGCTGATGATAATTGATAAACATCCCATCACTGGGCATCAATTCTTCCCACGGATGGAATATATTATGAAGAGTAGAAGAGATAATATTCTCACATAGAGAGTATAAAGCAAATTGCTTTAGAAAATAGGTTGTTTTCGTTACGTATTTTGCTAATGTCAAATCTACATAATCAATTCGATGTCGACGTAATGGAAAATCGTTTGTTGGGTGCGTATATCGACAGGACGTGAGGCAATCAAAGTATTCTCGTTATATCGCTTCATTTGAGCGTGATGTGGTCGCATTTTCAATATATATTGCTTATTATTTTCAATATATCTTACAAAGTTATTATAGAGATTTTCAATGATTTAAAAAATCGGTCTCGGTAAAGAATAATGAAATATAGTTCATCATTCAGCTAATTTTGAGATAATGCAACTCAATGTATCGCCGTAATTTATTGATTAAATAAAAAAAAATACGTGCTAAATATTCTCGAATAATAAACCGATGGACAGAGAAAGAGATATTAGTCAACATTCCTCTAATTAGAAATAGGGGCTACTTAACCGGTGCGCACACTTTCCTGCATTACACTACCGATAGAAAAGTGCTCTTTAAATTTTTTAATTAGATTCAAAAATCTACGAGTATTCTACAAGTATTAACCCTCTGCGACTGAGGTGGGTAAATTTTTACAATTGCACTGACGTGGTAGTCTACAAGACACCTTTTAAACAGCAAATATTTTTATAGATATCCATTATGCAGCCGTTTTATTTACGCTTATTACATAAACAGCCTATTATTAATGCTAAATAAATCTTGAATAAATAAAACAATTTGTATATTTTAAATTAAACAGTATTTATTAACTTGACATGAATCAGTCTACGAATCTGTGCTTAAATATTAATGACTTAGAAAAATTACAAAATCAACTTTTTTTTAAATTTAACAATAAACATTTTAAATATAAACAATTAGAGTAATCAGTCTAGGAAACATGAGATACTTTCATTGGTTGAATACAAAATTAGACACCGTCAAAATCACAGCTTCGTTTGACAGTTATCACAAAGAGGCTTGGAACATTGAAGGCGAATTGGCTAAAATCAATCACAACAACAATATTTAGTCTGCCTTTTTATTTTTGTTGGACAGATAGAACACAGTTTTCTGCCACTTGCTCGGTTTTAATCGTATTTTTGAACTTCGTATGGTAGAAACTAAGTTTCTGGTTAGTAAATTGCACCAGATTTTCTACCATTGTGGGGTCAATCAGCTTAGACCAAAGTTCCGTGTAGCCTTCAAAATTAGTTGTTGTTATACGACCTGGTAATCTAATTATATTACGAGCTGGCATGCGTAATGTCCTAGGGCGCTCTTCCTAACTCCAAATGAAACGTTTTTACCTGTGTAATGCTCTTGTGACTCCTCTGAAGATCTTTGGTATTCGGCCACTGTGGCCGGGTCTTGTTGCGCCTCTGAGTTTGGCTCTGGATCCCCTTCAAATGAAAAGACGTCATCTTCCACGTGTTGGGTTTCTGGCTCAAAAGTTAGATCTTCATCTTCATCATCAATATCGCTAAACTCATGTACACTTTCTTGTTCCAGCCACGCTACTATTTGTTGTTCGTTACCCGCAAAAGTTCCCACCGATGTTCTCTTACGTGTAGAAGTACCTAGCCTTGCGTTATTACTTGAATTAGCCATCTAAAAAAAAGATATCTTTTATTAAAATCATTAAGCATTGACGTGGTTGTGTAGGAGACACTATCGCAATATTACCATTTTAATGAGGTGGTAGTCTATTAGACACTTACCTTAACGCTGACGTGGTAGTCTGGTGGACACCTTTCTCCCGCTATGCTCATGCGCGCTCGCTGCGACCGCCCGCCGCACACTAAACGATGCGCAAGCTCACTGTGGAAAGGTACTGAGAGCGACGGCGCTCAAATTTAAAAATTGACGGTTGTAAACCAAATTTTACATTTCACGGTGTCTGCTGGACTACTACATCAGTCGCAGAGGGTTAAACGAAAAGCGTGTAATGTAAACAGGTTCTTTGCATTCTACATTAATTTGTTTTCAATCTCATATCACATTGTTTAAATTAATAGGTGTATTGTGAATGTTGTATCAATTATATCGATACCTATCTAGCTATATTTTCTGGTCAGTACAAGATGGTACAAGTTACTGTAGAGTATTATGATAAGGAAAATGACACCAAAAAGTTATAAGTATTAGTATCACTTGTCTTGAAATATATAAAGGATAGTAGGGACTAGTCTTGTAAGTTTGATCGTCAATATTTGTTTTTGGTAATAAATATGCACTCACACACTCATGTTTAATCCGGTATTGAAGACGACATCTTGATACAGTTATTCTTACTGTTGGAATGATATCTCAAACAGATATTCACATTTGGTTTGTTATGTAAGTAAACATATATGATTTTGATTTAACGGTTGAATATCGAATAAAATTAATTATAATAAAAACATTACGAATATAACTAAGGTATATTCCGGATATGTACAATAATTAAAAACTGTTTATAATTTGTAAAGATCCTGCACCACGCCTTATGCGATCGAAAAATACATGCTAACATCTACTCAAGAGAGTCTATACTTGTCGCGTAAATCGTTAGTACTGGGTTTGCTACACAAAGGATGTCATTTAGTAAACAAACATACCATTTTAAAAAACGCTTTTATGTTCATACGGTGTGTTCGCTACCCTCATCTTGAATATGTTGTTAAGTGTACCACGCAATGGAGGGCAAGTGAGGATGATTGTACAATAATTGGAAACCATAAGTTACATGGACATCTATACTAATATTATAAACTTAATAATTGTTTGTTTGTATGTAGGTAATTTTCGGAAATACTTATCAGCTCTGCGATTATGTAAAAATGCAGACCCTAATTTCAATTCACTCATGTGTCCGAATTGGCGTCATTTAGTGTAGAAATTCTATTAAAATGGAATCAATAGAATTTCTACACTAACAGCCAGTTGCACAAACGTCCATTAAAAACGTCATCAGTTTAAAGCATACGAATTTGACTTTCATTAGCGCTTAAAGGCGTCATTAAAACCTAATGGTAGTTTGCGCAACTACCCATAAAGTTTCAAGACATGAGTGAATTCGAATTTGAGTTTGGATCTTTACATAATCGCAGAGCTGATCAGTATTTCCGAAAATTACCTACATACAAACAAACAATTATTAAGTTTATAATATTAGTATGGAAAAACAAAACAAAATTAGATTGAATATACGTGTCTCAGATATTCTATGTCATTTCGAAACTCACTTCACTTATGCCACGAAACGTTATTACCAATAGGGATGACGACTGGGTAAAAAAAAATGCAATTCTATTTAGTCCGTCAGTCAGATATTAGAAAAATATTAGGTACGTATTTTTTTTTACTTCAATTTAACAAGAAATTTATTTGTTTTTATATTCCATATTAATTTATTTAGGAGGTACACACTGACTACTTTATTGTATTTTTTTTCCTGTTGTGGGCCTGCTGGTAGAAATTTCAATTTGAAATAAGCAGTGCTCTTGTACTAATGTCTATTACATTTGTTCATATGAAATTATATGTGTTTACAAAATAAATAAATAAGAAATAGCTTAGATAACGAGCATTAAAGTTGCGGAGTGGGGGCTCGCTACGCCACAGTTGAGTAGAAAACGTACCATAACGTGACGTCATGCGAAATAACAACTCCATGTAACGCCGTAATTTTATGAATACGAAAAAAATGAAAAAATACTTGTTTCACTTTTTTTAACACTCTACCTGACGGACAAACAAACAAAAATTAGTCATCATCCCTATTCAAGGTTGAGCGGTTGCCGCTTTTTGTAGTGAATACGGACACCTGAGTGAATTCTAATTCGGGTTTGGAATTTTACTGATCATGATAATTCTTTCACCTACAGGAAGCTAGATAATACGCGGGTGACATAGGGGTCATAATTTACGTCAGCGAAGTCGCGGTTAAACAGCTAGTAAAAAATAACCTAGTTAAGTAAGATATTAATGTTATACAAAGTTGAAAA
>OU893352.1:771258-802255 GCA_918026875.4 Diatraea saccharalis | reverse complement strand
AAGTTTTTATTTAATGTATATACGATTTACAACAAAAAAAAACAGTGAAAAAGCATGAAATACAAATATATTTGGTAAAAAAATAAAGCTTATGTAGCTTTGAGCCGAGTTAGGTCTCTAGAGGGACTAAGCATCAGTAGTTTAGACCACCGCAAGTTACTTAATAATCCCCACGATATTAACTCCCTCAATGAAATAATTAAATTGCGAAATTTACCATCTTATAACGAAGTCAACCAATCGTAACTAAAAAGTATAAAATAATAATAAATAATTTAAAGAAAAACAAAAAACCCGACTGCGTAAAAACGAATTTTAAAAAATACATGGTCCTGACTATGAGTCGTTCTGTTCTGTATTACTTAACAGAATTCTAAACTACTGGGCTTGTTTCTTTCTTTTTAATTTTTATTTAGGTTAATTTTTAATTCGTAAGGTAAATTCGTTTTTACGCAGTTGGGTTTCTTGTTTTTATTTTTATAATAAAGATTAATATTACGTCTGCAATACTAAAACGTGTACTATCGAAAAATTATGAATTTTCTAGCCAAATTCTATTACTTGTATCCACTTTTGGCGAATTATTTATGAATGTCTTTAATAACTGCCACTTAGAATGATTGATAATGGCCTTTGGTTAATATTGTGGTTCGATGATGGCATTGACGATTAATTAATAATGAGAGAACAACACATTTTAATGAATTTGATATATAATAAAAACAAATATTCTTATTAATCTGCAATATTAGAAATTCAATTATGCTATTATTTCTAAGAACTATTTATAATTTAATGCCATTTACTTACTTAAACAATAGTTAATTTTTTAATTAAAATTCAATCACTTTCTGTCGTAGATGAAGGCTTCTCAATCTTTGCTTTTCATGGCAAGCTCAATGAAGAAATGAATGGCTTGGAGGCAGGTCAGTGGTCGCGAGATATCACCAAGGCTAAGGAAGGCCGCTGGACCTTCAGAGACAGAGACGCCCAGTTGAAGATTGGCGATAAAATTTACTACTGGACGTATGTCATCAAAGATAATCTGGGATACAGACATGATAACGGAGAATGGACTGTTACTGGTTAGAATTTTACTTTTACTACATCTGTAATGAGGCTTTTTCTTCCTTATTATTCCCCCTTGTGTTCGAATATCCGAAATCACAAAAAATATCATATTTCTCCTTAGAAGCTGGGGCCTAATTGTCTAACTTTAAAATCTTTTGGTTTGAAAGATGTTGTATAACCATTGCTTGTTTCTGAGGACAGTTGAAAAAAAAAGTATTTGTATTATGCAGCAATGGTTGTGCAACACCTTTCAAACTGAAAGCGATTGCAATAGATTTAAAATTAGACAATCAGGGGGCCGTTCTTGATTTTCAATATCCTTGAAACTATGATATTCAGCTAATTAATATCACCGACTAAGACTAATAAGACTGTCTCTGACTATCTTATTATGAGCAATGAGATGGATAAGGATAGAGGATGTCTACACCACTCTCAACTACACACTACTACTACTCCTGGTTGCTGGATTTGCCGCTTGTGCATATACTTTATTTGTTACACGATTATTACAATGGACTTCTACTAGATGATGCTTGATTTTATTAAAAACCTAACCAAGTAAACAATCAACAAAATATTAATAAAGATTTAGTTAAAATAATGGTCATCGTTTATAATATCATCATCAATATTTTTTTTCTGGTAAATCCGCATATTTTTTTA
Source organism: Diatraea saccharalis (assembly GCA_918026875.4). NCBI lineage: Eukaryota > Metazoa > Arthropoda > Insecta > Lepidoptera > Crambidae > Diatraea > Diatraea saccharalis. The sequence continues at coordinate 800,518 of OU893352.1, read as the reverse complement.
TATTGTTAGTAAAAGAATACGTTAGATTTTAAAAATCAAGCAACAAATAATATAATATGAAGACACCAAGTGCCGAATAATTATTTTGTAATATATTATTACGCTCCCTCTTATGTGAGTGTAGTATTATTAAACACAAAATTAATACAAACAGGAAAATGCTTAGTTTATATTAATATTCTGGCAAATTTATCTGAGATATCATTACTAAGTTATTGAACGCAACTTCTATTATGATAGGTTCTACCTTCCTCATTGTGAGTCAATAGTACAATTACCTCTTCATGTATAGTGTTTTTTTCTGCAGTAGTGAATAATAGAGTTTAATTCTATTTGATCTCGACTTACATTCAAAATTTGGGATATCATTTTGTATTGCTGTTTCTGTGACATTTGCGGCTATTCTTAACTAATAATCAATAAACAAACGTATTTTTAAAGCTATTTGAAGACGTATGTGGTCGTCGCCAATATGTTCCTTTCGTATTATTACCAGTTAAAAGACCTCTATTGAGTTTTTAAATAAAAGTCAATATTTATTGACTTTCAGTCAAGGCTGTTAACAATCACTAGAGAAAGTCAAATGATAATAAATTAGTGGGTGTAGAAGTTGCTAGATATCATAGAATCACAATTATAGCAATGGAATAAGCAGAGAAACGCATGATTTTTTTGAATACCTACATAAAAAAATGATAACGGCATCAGTACCTAAATCTACGGCGGAGGATCTTGTATTAAGAAATAGCAACGAACTCGGCAAGAGTTGATTAATCCCTGAATTATTTCATACAAATTCGTCATATTCAAAAATATATTTCAAGAGTATTTTATTATTTCTTTTTTTTTTAAATAATATGCATAAATAAAAATAAACTCCATTCCATGCAACCATGAGATGAGAATATAAATTTATTAGAGTTATTAACATTTTCAGAATACGTGAATGAAGATGGCATAACTGTGGACCCAAATACTGGGTCTCCTATTTCCGATTCTTCCGAAGCTGTTACAATTCCCAAGCCTAGTGCAGTAGTCGAACCCACCGAAGTTCTCAAGTACCCATGTGAAATATCAGATTCGAAAGTATCGATGCCTGGGTTTGTGTGCAAGGGACAACTGTTGTTTGAAGATAACTTTAATGCAAATCTGGAGAAGGGGAAAGTTTGGAGTACCGAAATAATGTTTCCGGAAGCACCGGTAATAATTTAGATAAGAAATAGTTTCCTAAATCCAAATAAACTGATTCTGCTTAAGAAAAACCACATAGGGAGTGGGTTGAGCTCAACCTAAGTTGCTAGTTGTCCCGGTTTCTAAAAAGTAACTAGATAACGTTCCAGTTGCAATTCTGCAATGTAACTAGAAGAAATTCATTCTACAATTTCATTTTATATGTCTTTCACATTTGGAACGTCAGCCAAGGAGTGCCTTTAGCCGTTGAGCAAATTTATTTTAATTGTTTTTAAGATTCTAGCTTTCTATAACTTCTTACACAACAAACAAAATAATCATGGCATGCGATTTAAAAATCCTATTTGGACTTATATAGCTACTATCACCACCACCACCAGCTCTTTTACGTCCCCACTGCAAGGGCTCAGGCCTTCCTTATGGATGGTTAAGGAGGATGGGCCATGACCCTCCACGCTGGCCCAATGCGGATTGGAGGGTATTGACGATTGCAAATGCAGCCGGGACCAACGGCTTAACGTGCCTTCCGAAGCACGGAGTAGCTCGAGATAATAATTTTTTTTTATTTTTTTGGTCACCCATCCCGTGACCGACCCTTGCGAAAGTTGCTTAACGACTACGATCGCGGGCCGTGGCGCTTATCCACTACGCCACCGAGCTACCTACTATAATGGTTTCAAAATATGCCACTGCACTTATATCAGCATACGTGAATATGGACACAATATGGACTTATATCGGTATATATCAAGATCAAAATTCATGGCTACTACTGGACTAAACCAAGTATTAAGAGTAATTACTCTCAAGAGGAACTACTCCAATAACTCAGACTTGTATGCGCATATAAGACAACGCTTTAAGCGCATTCTAATCTTCAGGCTCCTATATGAGCATATTCAAGGAAAATGTTCACAGAGGAACAATCACTATTTTTATTAGTTTTACTTATAGCCTCATATAAGCAAAGTCTGTAAATACATATTAACATCCAATGGAATTTTATTCCATAGTAATGCTATAATCGAAGAAATCTCGAATAATCTTGGTTAGAACCCTTATATGGCCACTTTTGCTCTGAATCACCAATATAAGAAAAACGAGCTTAATACGGTCTCACGAATCCAGAAAAGCTTATATTAGGACTCGCTAGGCAAAACTGCACTTTATAGGGGTTTGTCATATGCCGATATAAGCCTAGGTAGATTTATATATGGGTATTTCATAGTAGTGCTATTGTCTAAGAAATCTTCAAACAATCCTGGTTAGAACTCTCTAAAGTCCTTTTTCTGGAAACAACCGATAAAGTCGAAAACACGATTTGAATGGTTTCCCAAATTTTACAATAGGTTTTGTGATCAGCCTTTAAAAACACGATTGTTATCCTGAATGGAATAAAAATGGACTTAGATCAGTGGAAGCGCTTTAAAAAGAATGGTTCTTATAAAAGAAAGGTTAAGAAAACCTATCAGGAAATGTTAACCAGAGTGAGCACTGACTTTTTAAATTTATCGGGTAAAGACTGCATAGCAAATTCGGGTGAGGGTTCCGGACAAAATAACTTTAGTAGTACTTCGGATGGAAGGGGTTCGGACTATGAAAGCAATAATGAAAAATCATTTAGCGATTATGAAAGGAACTTACTGATTACAACAAAAAAATTTAATTGCGTTATTCTATTAAAAACTAGGCTTTGAATTACAATATTTCTCATTCTGCTTTGAACTCTTTACTTCATATTGTAAATATCAGATTAAACGACGTTTTACCTCAAGATGTGCGAACACTTCTAGGCACAAATAGAGAAAACCTACAAATTACCATTTCAGCCCCAGGGCACTACTGGCACAATGGTCTGATCAAATGTTTGAAAAGAATTTTTGAAAATGTTTCGTGTCTACCAAATAAAATTTCTCTGAACATAAATATTGATGGACTGCCAGTTATCAATAGTTCACGATACCAGTTTGGGCCCATATTGTGTACCGTCTGCGAGATACCACCGTTGGCACCATTTGGCATCGTTTGTTGTATATATAAAAAGGAGCGAAAGAGTATATAACATATAAATATATCCTCACTACACATTTGTTACTAAATATTTGTCATAACAGAATCTACGATTTCCAGTGTGAGCCCCCTGATGAGACAGTAATAATTGTGGAACCCTAATTGGTAACAACATGGCGAATTTGCTTTGGTGTTGGCTCTTACCATTGTAGAAGTAAATTAACTTTTATAAATGCTATAGCATACTTGGAAAAGATCACCCAAAAAATGGCGACTTTTCCTATCATTTGTTTATAAATAAATGAATACAAAAAGTGTTAATAAGCCATTTTTAAGAGATGCTTTAAAATTTTAATCGAAACCAAGATAGGGTTCACAGAAAATTCACATTCCCCAGCAAACAGACAACACAAATACTAAGAACAATAGGATATGTTTTCTACTATCTTTGTCAATATTTCTAGTTATCATATTAATAAATACCACATACCTTTGCTCAAACTTTTTAATTTTTTCTACACTAGAAAAAATTAAAAAGTTTGAGCAAAGGTATGTGGCACATCACAATTTGATAATTCCAGTGAATTATAATGTTTCAGTAAACACTAGGTGCATACTTAGTAGTGGAATAGCTAGGCCCGAGTTAGTCTCACTTTTTACCATAGTGGATTTATATTAACATTTTCAGGTAAAAGTACACTTGTGCAATCCCTATATAGGAGCCATTTAATCAAAAGTGGGATGGCTGCGGCCTGATATAGTCGCGCTGTAAGCAAGGGTAGACTTATAAAGTGGGCCATTTTGTGGGGTTATACGCAGATATAAGACTCATTTATATGAGTCCTCAAAAAATCATGGTTCTAGGATAGTTTAAATACCGCTTTTTGCTGGTTAGTTTGGCATCACTTTTTTATTAAATAGTTTTTATTATGATATAAGTACCCCATAAGAATAAAGATAAAACTGATATATTCTTCTGTATCATTAACATGGACGTGGAGCCACTCACAATACAAACGTTTGATTTACCATATGATAATAGATAGAATAATAATGTACGTAGTGTTACTAATGATATAGCAAATAATACTAAACTTGATAATTTTTTACTTTATCCTACTGAGATGCTATGGAGACATGCTAAGTGAAACAATGAAATACTCGTATTATTGATAAGCTTAAAACATAAGAAACCATATTAATATACTATAACATTAAAAAGTTGAACATTAAATCTTTTTTCAGAGATTTCAGACAGTATATTCAAAATAAAATAAAATCTCAGATACAGAAATTACTTTTGCATAGCTACTTTGAGTATTAACGCTGTGGATTTGCATTTTATATGATATAAGTTAGCCAGGTTTACCTCTATATTTATACAAAAAAAAAAAGAAATATAGATAGATATAAAACAAGTGCTTGAAAGATCCGTCAGTCCTGTTAGGTACTGGGTGCCAGGGAACAAGTGGATTTTTTAAGCATTTTTCAGTATAGCATTGTGAATGCGAAATTGATTAAAAATTATAAATAAAACAATAAAAATAATAAACATATCAACACTCCGCGAACTCTATGAAGATCCTAAAAGTTTCTGGGCGAAGTTGGGTTGACTGGAGTAATAAAGCCAAAAAAGCGTCTGATTGCGGAAAATTAGAGGCCTATACCTAATTTAGATAAACATACATTCAATTACAAATACTTTTCGTACCATCGTCCACCGACGAAAATTATATTTTATTTCAATTTCAAAATAAGATGCAGCTTCTTTTTCAAATTATTGATGGTTTTAATTTTCAGGACTATCCGTTCAACGTTTATTTAAATGATCGCAATTTGAGGGTGAGAGGCGGCGTCTTAAAAATACGCCCCGTCACATTGGAATCCAAATATGGAGAAGACTACGTTACTCAATCATTGGACCTTACTGCTAGGTATGAAACTAATGTCTATTTCAGGTACTGAAATACCTAACTTCTTATTATAGTAGGAATAGTAGAAATCAACTGTTTATTGATTTCTACAATTTTGTATTTATTTCTTAATCAGATGCACCGGTGACTTGGGCACAAACCAATGCACCCGAGAATCATCAGGAGCCCATATTCTGCCACCCATCATCACCGCGAAAATCAACACCAAGAACCGTTTCAATTTCAAATATGGCCGCGTCGAAGTTAGGGCCAAAATGCCAGTAGGAGACTGGTTGATTCCAAGTAAGTTTATAAAGTAAATTAAATATTGAAAAACATCATATATTTCATCGATGTCGATGAATTAAACACATTTTTTAATAAATCAACGACAATAGAGATACTCCAACAATGTTGAGATGATTATTTAATCTTTATTATTTTTAATATACTAATTGAAACATTTCTATTTTCCTCAGTAATTCAATTGGAACCTCGTGACTACGCATACGGCTCAAAGAATTATGCGTCCGGTATTATGCGTGTTGCGTACGCGAAGGGTAACGCTGAATACTACAAGAAATTGTTAGGAGGCTCTATTATGTGCGATACTGAACCTTACAGGTATATACCATAAAGTATATTTTAATATAATGGTGATTTATCTTATAGAGAAATACTTTTTACTTAGGCACTTCTACAGGGGACACGTTCTTCTAATAAAAGGTACTAGATAACTTAAAGTATGAAATTTTGTTGTTTGTTTTTGTTTATCGATCTAATAGGTCTTTATTTTCCTATGAAATTGCCGTTCTGCCGTACTGGCCATTTCAAATAAAAAAAATTTTGGGTAAAGTACGCGTCGAGACGTGCCTTGCACTGCTCAATAGGCATACAAATGAAGGAATTCTGAACCGCATTGTTACTTGTGACGAGAAATGATTCTGTTCGATAATCGTAAATGCTCAGCAAATTGGTTGGACCCTGGCTCAGCACCTAAACAATGCCCTAAACGAAAACTTACCCCTAGAAAAGTGATGGCCACTGTTTGGTGGCCTAACGCAGGTGTAATTCATCACAGCTTCTTACCAATTGGGACGAGCATTACTGCAAATTTGTACTTTGAAGAATTGAATACAACGATGGAGAAGCTCGCACGTCTCCAACCAGCTTTGGTCAATCGTTCGGCTTCACTACTCCTGCACGACCTCATTCTGCACAGCAGACGGTCTCCAAGCTACAAGAGCTGGGGTTGAAAGTTCTTCGTCATCCACCGTACTCACCAGACCTTGTGCCTGCAGACTTTTACTTTTTCCAGAATTTTGATAGCTTTTTCCAGAATTTGGATTTTAAATTTTTTTGCGGGAAAATAATTAATACCCGAAAAGCAGTACAAAATGCCTTTGAAAAATTTTTGCCACCCGTCCAGCTGATATCTCAAGAAGGGTATCAATAAACTACTAATGCGTTTTCAAAGATGCATTGATTGCATGGGTGATTACTTTGATCAATAGAAAAAAATATATATATTTCGAGTCAAAATACTTGTATTCGCCCATAGAAGTGTGTCAGCACGAAATTTCAAAGGTTTAAAGAAGGCCTTATAACCACGTGTATCGTGTTATACTTGCAGGTAACTTATTATTAGTATAGACAGCCAATAGCTTACAATGATGTTGATAGGATAATGATAGAAGTTATACTAATATTATTCCATAAAGTTTATTTGCTGATTTAATCACTACATAGTTCAAGAGTTTGCGTACATCAAAAATGACTATCTTTCAATAAGTTTAATAGCTGTAATTAAAAATAAGAAAACAACGGTAAATTTCTAAGGGTCAAAATCGTCATAAGTAGTAACTGGATGCCTCATACACAGATACATACAGTAACCTTTTCTGTCGTATATGTTATGAATTTGTTTGATGTAATGGAAATGAATAATATATAACTTGAAAGTCTGCTTAGCTAGTACTTACTTGAATGACCCCTTGGTAACTAAATTAAACCAAATCTTGTTAAAGGGAGGTTATTCATACTATTATTTCCAGGAGTGCGCATTTGAAAGAGAAAATAGGACACGACCATTGGGCAAATGATTTCCATAACTACAGTCTTGAATGGAGACCAGGTAATATATATTAATTACCCCTTAATAATAGTGAAAAAAAAATGTACACAATTCATTTTCAAATCTATGTTCAAAATATGAACTTACTACGAGTATTATTTATTTTCTTCACGAAATACTTGTATTTTAAATGCACTGAACGTTCAGTTTAACTGTTTATTAACCCCCTTCGCGAAAAGAGGGGTAATATAAGTTTGACCCGTCTATCAGTTTATGTTGTCTGCGGCGCCGTAGCTCTTGATTGCATAAACCAACATATTTTAGTGCAATTTTTTAATCGAAAACCCTGTTGATAGCGGTGGTAATCATGTTTTTTTAAAGCTTAAGAGCTACAATCACTTTGCCAAGGCGACAAAGCTATTATTAATTATATGTAATTACACCATTGTGACTAGTAAGCGAATGAGGATATTTGTTAAAAGTTTTTTTTTTTTATCGATAGCCTCTTTTGTCAAGATCATTTTCAGTATTTTTAGTAAAGTTATTAGAAATGTTTAGAATTAAATTAAAAAAACTTGCCTCCTCCATCCTAGCAAATGTGAATAGATCATACCTACATAAAGGAAATTATTGTGAAGCATTTGATGATGATGGTAGTGAATAATAAACATATATTTATAGATGGTATATCTTTGTTCGTGGACGGTGAGAAATACGGCGAAGTAAATCCCGGCTCAGGTTTTTACGAAGACGCTAAAACGAAAAACGTAACGGCCGCGCCACTGTGGCTGAGGGGCACAACGATGGCGCCTCTTGATCAGATGGTGAGATTTTTTTTATTTTAACGTGGGAAAGGTTTTTGTTTCTTTCAATCAGTCAATCCACGCTTACAAGTTATTATAATAATCTGGAAAAGCTATTCATTATTTAGATAACATATTAATAATATTTTTTAAAGGTTCCAATAGAATTTTACGGCATTCTTTTAACAGTTCTATATCTCTCTCGGTTTAAACGTGGGAGGTCTTCATGAATTTCCTGACAGTCCAACGAAGCCTTGGAACGATCGATCCAATAAGGCCATGCTTGACTTCTGGAGGGCGAAGGAACAGTGGCTGCCGACTTGGTATGAAGACACGTCGCAAATGCAGGTCGACTACGTGAAGGTCTACGCGTTATGATAATACAAAGGTAGGAATAATTTATTAGAAATAAATAGTAACTAATATTATGCTAAACTTAGAGTTAAATAAAGATATTTTAAAATTCATTTCAATTTTCTTTCTGATGTCGTATAAAATTTTGACAATAATATTTTTTCATTTAATTTATTTTTTATCAAATTGACAGCTTCAAATCACTCAATCTTATTTTACGTTCATGCAACGGCGTTTGTGATAACAACTTCTATTGCAAAAAAAAAATCAAATATTGCATTTACAACAAATCCGGCTAAAATGCTCATAATAAAAATAATAGTAAACCTTAAACAACAAAACTTAAGTAACTACTTTTTATACCTATATAACCAATCATGTGTCTTAATAAGACAATAAAGGTAAATCTGTACTGAATAAATATATCCATGTACATAACACATATAGATTTACTTACGATAATGCTAATTATTAAATCATTTACGTTATTCTTTTAATAATATTCTGACATAGCACTTTTAATTACTTAATTTTATAAATGCTTGTAACAGCTCAGACTTAATAAATGATATTGGATTGTGAATTTAACGAAATTGTAATTATTATTATTAAATGAAGAATAAGAAATTACTTTGGACTTAACTTTTTCCAAGAAAAATCTCTGCCGCCAATTAAAGTAACGGTAAAAAGGATATGTTCTTATTATATTATCACAATGCTATATTGAAAAATATTTAACTGAAAAATGCTTAAAAAGTAATAAGTTTAAGGAACGATACTAAACTCTATGGTCAAAACACAATAAAAGAGAATGAAAATTTTCATTGATAAAAAATTCAAATATCAACACATCTTTAATGTTGTTGGTCTTATAAATCATCCGTATCTAATATCAAACAAATATGGCATGTGCAATTGTGCATTTATTCTAATTAAAATAACATCTATACCCACAATCTTTGTAAACATACATTTGTGGTTTGTCAATGTTTTTGGATACCAATTAGTAGATAATTTAATTTTCCTTGTCTTGATTTACTTCAATGTTTTGTTTCAGACGGTGGCGTTGTTTATGTGATTTTATATTAAATAAAGATAATAAATTTTGTATGTAAATATAGTTTGTTTTTATTTCGTCTTAAAAAAAGACACTCCTTTTTCCTAAATTATCTTAAGGATCGGTGATTCATGATTGCTACAGAGCACAGATTCTGAGGGAACTGTAGTTTGGTTATTGTCAACACAATTTTTTTTCTAAGCCAGAGCTAGATATTATTTGCTTAAATGAATGAAACTTTAATATAATCGTTATAATAATATTTTAAACCAACTTCAAAAATGTTATGAAATTAACTTAATGTTCTATTTGCTGATGATATATCAGTAATTGTTATAACGGATGGCACGTTAACGTTTGATGATCACAAAAATGATATTAAAACAACAATGGTATCTATAATTGATTGGCTCAGAAATAAAAATTTAGTTATTAACTTAGAAAAAACATATTTAATAAATTTTAATAACATTCATCCAATAATTAATATAAATTATGAACAGCAAATAATTACAAATGTCGTTTCCACAAAATTCTTAGGTATAGTAATTGATCAAAGACTGGATTGGAAAAATCAGGTAGAAAAAAGTTTGCAGTAAAATTAACCGATTTTCATTTGCTCTTCATAAATTATCTAAGATAGCTACTAGGGGTACAGCTCTTACTGCGTACTTCGCTTATGTAGAATCCGTTCTTAGATACGGGCTTATCATATGGGGTAACAGTACAGATATTAAAAAAGCCTTTGTTGCTCAAAAAAAATGTATTAGGGCGATTTGTGGTGCTGTACCTGATGAATCGTGCAAACCTCTCTTTAAATCTTTAAATGTTTTAACCTTACCTTGTTTATATCGTACATTTTTGAAGTCGCTAAATTCGTAAAACAAAATATGTGTCACTTTAAACAGGCAAAAAATGTATATATACGCAATACCAGAAATTGTGATAGATTGGTTACTGATATCACTCCAAGAAGCGCGAGATTCCAGAATAACTGTTATTGGATGTGTATTGTGCTTTTTAATAATATCCCCCTTAGCATTAAGAATCTTCCATTTAATAGCTTTAAAAAGGCATTATCTACTTTTATTTTGACACTGATTTTATAATTTAATTTTTTTGACATTCTTCAAGTGGGAATAATTATTGTACTCTTTAATAGTTTTATGTAACAATGATATTTCTAATTTAATAATTTTGACATACATATATCCAATGTAATTTTATCAATATTTGCATGCTATAGTTGATGGCTAAATGGGCTGAACTCAAATTTTAATTCAATCTACAATGTACCTCATTTGAAAGCAAATAAATCATTATTATTATTATTATTTATCTTTGTACGATTGTTCTACGATATCTTCGTCATAGTCGGAAGTCCCTTTTCCGATGTGATTCCATTAACAATTCACGTGGATAAGCTTAGTAATTTCTCTGATTAAGCTTGAATAATTATTAAGATTCGCACCTTGTTAATGACTAAAAATATTAATATATATGGTTTAAAAACTTAATTCTAATTATTATATTTGATCAATTTTGCATTCACAATGCTATACTGAAAAACACTTACTAAAAAATTTTTTAAAAATCCCCTTATCCCAGGTACTCTGAGATGGGATTTTTTAAGCAATTGTCATTGTGACTAAATTCTAATTTTAAAAATGTTCAAAGTCTTAATAATTCACAAAGGCGGAAAATGACCAGCAATTCTTCTCCAATATTATCGATTAAGACACTACCACAGACGAACCTGTTCCTCGTAGGTTCGAGGTTATTCACTTTGCGCAATTAAATTCAAGGATATAGGTATTATTATAACCTATCAAGAAATAAGTGACGTATTGCCAGGGGAATCCCTGAGTTTATCATGACGATAGAATAAATATCTGATTTTTATTTAATTCGCTACTTCACAGTTATGATGACCAAAAAATTTAACCAATAAGTTTACTTATATGTAAACTAATATCTATGTAGTATTTTTTATTTTTATTTAAAATAATTTGTAAGTAAGTATATTTTATTTTTAACCGATGTATGTTCTTTTTATGTATGATATTTACCTAATTGTTAACCGATTTTCAAAATACTTTTTTATTCGACTGCTTAATGGACCGTTGGTAAAGGTCCCATGTTAATTTTATCGAAATCGAATCAATAGCTTTCCTTTTAGAACAAAACAAAATACGCTTTTCTCTCATAATAATTATGCGAAGTGATCTAGTGTTGTCTTATCATGTGTTTTCTTATCTCCTCCAAACCTCTGACATTTAACATTATACAATGAATCTTAAACGTGTAGAATTTCAAAATATTCATTTATATTAATATCTTATCAAAAGTATCTCCATATTCTAAATAACAGTTTTTTGATTTTCTTTATGATATGGGCTTAGTTAACCAAGCCTATATCCTCTAAATCACTGTAATAAAATAAATATTACAACATCACATACATTGCTCAGATATGACTCATTCGGGAATCGAAACTGAGACTTCAAGGACCGGCGTACTAGTCTCTTGGACACGAAGGTCGTTCACAGTATAGGAGTAATGCAAACAGAATAAAATTTGTAAATAAATATGGCCCCATGTAAGTACCTAAAGGAACATAAACTTTATATTAAACTATTAATTCATATTTTTTGGCCCTAGTTATTTGGAATTCTGTATTCTTATGAATAAATAAATTAAGAGTAATGATTGATTGTTTATCACCAGCCTTAAGCTTCATTCATACTTATCATTGACGATTTTATTGGTGTCAAACGGTATATAATTATTTTTTAATACATTATCTATGAACACATCTAGACGAGCTCATTGTCACCAACTCCTTGAAGATAATGGCTGTATGATCAAAATAATAGCACTAAATAACCCTAGATGCATTAGTTAAATGCCAATAAAAAAAATCTAATTAATTTCGTCATTTGATACAGTCTGCAATCATTACTCCGTAAATTTTGCATTTAAGGACCGGATCTTTTCGATTTCAAGTACATTTATTTTACATGCATATTTTACAGGCCAGACCCAAATTCAGGTCAAGAAAAATTTCATCATCATCATCATCAACATCAGCCCTTTTATGTCCCCACTGCAGGGGCTCAGGCCTTCCTTATGGCTTGTTAAGGAGGATGGGCCATGACCCTCCACGCTGGCCCAATGCGGGTTGGAGGGTATTAACGACTGCAAATGCAGTCAGGACCAACGGCTTAACGTGCCTTCTGAAGCACGGAGTAGCTCGAGATAATAATTTTTTGGTCACCCATCCCGTGACCGACATTTACGAAAGTTGCTTAACGACAACGATCACGGGCTGCGGCGCTTATCCACTACGCCACCGAGCTTCGGCAAAGAAAAATTTGCCGAAGCTTAAATCCTTTTGGTACGTCAAATAGTGAAGCATAAACCTTTTGGGCTCTAACAAGCCTGTTAAGCATATTGCTGTTCTAAATAAGCTGATAAGTTTGCCGGCCTCCCTAATATACTTTACTTTTTGGTGTCAACACAGGCAATCACTGGCGCTATCTTAAAGACGGAATGAAATGTCAATAATTTAAAAAATATATTCTTTGTATTTAATTATTATTTATATAACGTTAAGAATTCTTCTCCTGTTTCTCTTCCATCTTCAATTTCCATGCTACATGTATCTACTTTCTTTTTTTTTTCTTTAAACTGATTTTCTTATTCGTTATAAGCGATAAATCTGAGGTATCTCTGAAGCATTAAGACAGACTAGTGACTGTGCCGGAACTGATTCGTGTGAATAAAGCCTTAAACTCTGTACGTCTTTGTTTGCACATCTACTTAGTCAGTACCGAATTGATAACCGGTATGGATGTGCGTGTGTGCTGTTATGTGTTATCAGTGGCTCTCGGATTGGTCAGTGCTCAAAATAGCTACACTATTCCCGATGTGAGAATAGAGGTTCTTCAACCTAAAGGTTTTAGAGTTTCAATACCTGGTAAGTTAGGTTTATTTAAGTTTTTACACCTATAATAAAAACTAAATAAAAAAACAATACCAATAAAAAGTTAATACATTCAACAGTTGACAATGTCAATGTAATCAATGTTGTTTGTGTTAATTTATATTCTAAAAAAAGTAATATGTACCTAGGTAATAGTTTGAGATATATAAAAAAAAGTAATATGTACCTAGGTAATAATTTGAGAGATATAAATTAATCAAAGTTTATAGTAGGTATGAAAAATTTTAACCTATGCTTATATTATAGAGAGTAAAGATTTGATTATTTGTTTGTATTAAATAGGCTCCAAACCACTAAATTATTTTACCTACGGTAGCTCCACCATAGGCGGGTTACATAGACTATAACTTACGGGCGAAGTTGCAAGAAAATAACTAGTTAATAATAAACAAGTTGTATATGAAAGGTCATTAATCTGACTAGGTGCAATGCAGAGCAGTGTTGATGATAAGACCAGAGTTTTAGCTTACAAAACTATCAAAATTGATTTTTCAACGTATGTTGTATATATTCAGGTGTAAAACTTTAACTGTCGCGGTAATCTGAACTATCTAAACATTCTTTGAAATGGTCTTTGTAAACTCACCATGTTTTAGAACTTCCATGAATAGTAGCAGGAAATGAATATTTTTTTTTTATATTTCTATATATAATACTCATTTATGGTATATTTCAGGCTATTAATAAAATAGTTTTCAATTTAAATTATCAACCTTTAAAGCTAGTCAAAATTTCTGTACATGATAAAAAATAAGTAAAAACCGCTTTTCGGGGACTTTACATGATAATTGTTATACTGATGCGCGAGCGAATGGTCATCGGCCGGCACTTAAAAAAACAGATAGGTATATTTATGTAAAACTAATGATAATAATTTTAAAATATCAACATCAGCCTTTTAGTGTCCGTAATGCTGGCACATAGGCCTTTCGTAATCAAGCCTAAAGATTCGTGAGTATTTTGTAAACGACTACAGATGCAGTCGGGACCAAGGACTTAAAATGCCTTCCAAAGCACGGAGTTCGTGATAATAAAATTTTGGTCATCCATGTTATGATCAGCCCTTACGAAAGATTTGCATCACAAACTGAGCGCGTATGTGAACAAGTTCGAAAATTAAAAGAATAAACAAGTTTTGAATAAACATGAACCCAAAGCCGTGACTTCAACTTCTTCAACTATTTAAAAGTGTATTTAAAACAGAAGTCAAACTATACGAATACCCAAATATTTCGTGGGATTGTATAAACGATTATATTCCCTCCTCTTTCGCCATCTAAAAATCATAATACATTTTTCTCTCTGAATGTTTCAGATGGTCCAGGGCTGGCTCTCTTCGTATTCCAAGGGAATTTAAACCGGAAGATCGACAGAGACGCGGTTGGTAGCCTAAAAGGGGAGGTCCTCCGGCCAACCAATGGTCGTTGGGTGTACGAAGACGCAAATACCCAGCTTCGTGTCGGTGACGTCATCAACTACTACGTATTTGTCTCAGTGAACAGAAAGGGCTACTTGAAGGACAACTTGAGTTACACTGTACAAGGTAAATTACGACAATGTAACTTTTGAAGTTTTTACTTTCAGATTAGAAATACGATAGTTTCTAAGTATGGGTGTATAATTGTTACTCCTTCATGGAAAACTTCTGAACGAATTTTGATGTATTTTTTTCGTATACGGATAATTTTAAGTCTGAATCCTATTTTTCTACTTTGGCTCACTAATCGTGTAAACCATTAGCAAAGCTACTAGTGGAAAGCTAGTCATCATCTTCATAATCATCAACCGTACTACGCCCACTGCTGACCATAGAAAAACTAGTATTAGTTATAAAGTTATAAAACAGCGACCAGTTCTGCAAATTCCGTAGTTAAAGTGAGACACCACTACATGCACGATCCCGCTTCAATCACTTCAGAGATTTTTGTTACCAATAAAATTATTACATGTATATGCCAAATAATGACATCGTAGAAATAGAATTAGTAAATTTAATTGTTGTACAACATTAATGTCCAAAATAATCTTTATAGATTTAAGAGAACAAGCATAGCTTTATATTGCTCCCAAATGAGATTTGGAACTATTAGAATGACTAAAAATTAATTGTTAAGCAATTGTTAAGGAGGAATTCCAATCCTTGGTTAAACATTGTGATATTAATGTTACCGCTTTGATTTTTCAGCAGTTGAAGACCGCACTGGGAGTAGTCCAAAACCGGTCGGATGTTTACCCACAGTGACAACTATACGGGGAGGCAATGCTTGCAGTGGTCAGATTATATTCGAGGATGACTTTTCATCCCTGAAAGACACTTGGCAAATCGAACAATATATACCTGTTTCATCACATCCCGTAAGTTATCCACGAGATGCAACATTGTGTTTTAATGCAATTGATTCATTGTCTAAACAAAAGAGTAGAAACTGTATTAAGTTGTTTTCCAAGTAGATGTTAAAAGTTACCAAATTAAGTTTTCAAATTAATTATTTGATCATTATTATTCCAGGAATATCCCTTTGTATCATACCAGAGATTGCCGGATGATCCTGTTGTCTATGTGTCTAATGGTAACCTCCATATTACTCCTAAGATCCAGCAACGTATGTCTGACTTCACTAATGAATCTATTTACCTCGGAAACTTAGACCTTTTTAGCGGGTAAGTCGTTAAAAAACATCAAATTATCTATTCTACTTAATGAAAATTTGTATTATCCGCAAGCATAGCAACACTCAGAACTCCAGTCTGGGTTTTCTACCCTTCCGGGCAGGTTATGTCTTACAAATTGCCATTTATTAAGAAACATTCTTCACATAAACACATTAACCTTATGAACTCAAATAATAATTATGTTGGTTACTGAGGTATATCCAAAAGGATTCAATGATTTGATATGGAGCCTAACATGATCTCTGAATTTGACGGCGAATTAAGTTAAAACTTAGTTTAAAAATCGTGTCCGCTTATTTTATTTCATAGTCCGGCAGTTTCATGCTATCTAAGAGTCACTTTGTGCTAGTCCTTTTTATAGTACACGTACTTTTCATTTACAGTTGTACATCTCGTGCTGAAGAATGTTACCGTCAAGCCTCTGGACCTGATATTCTACCACCAGTAGTCAGCGGGCGCATAACAAGCGCAGGGTTCGCTTTTAAATATGGAGCCGTCACAATTAGAGCTAAGCTACCCCAAGGAGATTGGTTATATCCTGGTAACGTATTTCTGATTAAAATATCGATTACCAGTAACACAGACAATAGGTATACACTAATAAGATGTTTTTGTTCGGCAGAAATACTCCTGGAACCTTTTTTGAAGAAATACGGTAGTTCTAATTACGCTTCAGGTGTTATAAAGATTGCTACAGCACTTGGCAACCGAGATCTGAGAGTAGGACTAGATGAATACGGTAATAAAGTGAGTAGTAGAATATGATAGTTTTCATCGATAACTTCATTAAATGACAGGTAATATAAATTTAGGTGCTAGCATATTTGTCTTGTCGCTCACCGAGTTATAACAACCGTAGCCCGGTAAAAGAAGAGATACAATCCTCAAAAGATAAATAAAATTAGCGGATCTACTTCAATATACATATATACAATGTAGTGATGTTTTATTGAAATTTCGCAGGTTTTATACGGCGGTCCAATCATGGACGTAAAGTGTAGAATGCAGCTGCTATCAAGAAAACTGATGGATAACAGTCTATGGGGTGATGACTTCCACGAGTATGGTCTTACTTGGACTCCCCGTAAGATTATTTTTTTATAACAACATATTTTCTGATATAGGAAGAAGTTAACAAATTAATTATCTAAGTAACTTAGTTGATCTGAGCAATATCATATGTGATGTCGTCTCTAATGACAGACAACCTCACAGACATTATTATTTTGTTTTTTATTTTAATTTTATTTACTTTTCTCCTGGTTTCAATCGCATAAAAATCTTTCCCTTATAGTATTCCCTCAAACCTTCAAAGATTAGAAAACATCTTAGATTAATAATTTATATAAAATAAATTCCAGAATACATATCGCTGTCAGTGGATGGTGAGCAATGGGCGCGGGTGGATGCAACGGGCGGGTTGCGCACTCGTTTCCCAAATACATGCACCCATCTACCACGAATGTTACTTGAAAAAGGCACTAGGATAGCACCTTTTGATGACTACGTAAGCATAGATCATTGATTACCTAGTACCTAGTCGCGTTCACGGTGCTATAAACTCGGATACATATAGAACAAGGGCACCTCAACTGAGCGATTAATTGTTCTTCTGACTTGCAACTAGAGATCTTAGAGAAAACCGTAGAATTTCTCATGTAAGGTGCCCACTATTTTTGAATATCCAATATCAAAATTTTCGTTGATTATGTAGGTAAGAAAGTCTTGGAATACTAGAACCTGGCAGCATAGCCGACCCATCAACACTCTGCGAAGTCTTTCAAGATTCTTCTGAGCTTCTAGGCGGAGTTGGGTTGGCTGCAGTAAAAGTGACAGTTTTTTACATAGAATAGACCGATTAAGTTATAAGTGCGGAAAAGTTTGAGTCTCGAGATTTTATCAGAGAAAAATTACCAGGAACAATGGACCATAATTTTAATGTATTTTAACAGGTTTTACTAAAACGTCTTTTGTGTATAAGAACAATGAGTCTTCTAAGGCAGCTTAATCTTTTTCCACTCTTTATGTGGTTTTCTGTGTGTTCCATCTGTAGTTGCCAGAAATAGTAATTTTTAAGTGCTCTTTTAATACTTTATATCATTTGCAGTTCTACATAACATTGGGTGTAGCAGCTGGTGGTATCACAGAGTTCCCGGACGACTCATACACCGGCGGTGGACAGCCTAAGCCCTGGCGTAATTCCGGTCGTAAGGGCATGCTCAGTTTCTGGGAGGACCTGCCCCACTGGGGAACAACCTGGACTCAACCAGAACTCTTAGTCGACTATATAAAAGTCGTTGCTTTATGATTTTTTCTAGTCTTCAGCTCAACATGACCTGGGGTTTTGCGAGTTTAGTGATATATTTTACATATAGTAACTATAAATACTTAACTTTATCCAGAATGTTACAAACTTAAGTAACTAATGCCCGTTGCCAATAACCTAAATCAAGGCATAGCTTAAATAAGAAACGCTTAATCTTACGAATCGCGTTACACAGAAAATAAAATCCTTCAATCCCTAAACATATTTGTGATCTATTATATTTCCGAAATATCTAGCGCAAGGCGTCGTATGACATGACTATAGATATTGCTTAGTATCGTTAAGTGGTTCCTAGTCTAGGCGACATATTTGAGCGACTCCTAACCTAAGTGAAAATGGCATAAAGAGTTCATCTCAAACTTGTATAATAAAGACTTCATGCATTTATATGTGAATGAATTATGTGACAACTAAATATAAAATATGTCAAACATACGCAAAATAGAGCTATTGTCTAAATTAAATATTATATTGAGGAATAATTTTGAGGAGAGTATTATAAAGTGTTAAAGAAATTTTCAATTTCCTTTTGCATATAACTAAAATGTGTATATTATATTTGTCACTATAAACTAGTAAATAAAATAATTGTTTCCTACGGATCTACAAGTTAATTTTAAGCTATTATTGTATTTTTTTTTTAGTTGAATGTGAAATAAAAGACTGTTGCCAGTGATCCCTTTTTAAATTTTGAATTATTTCAGAATGATAACTGTGTATGAACACCTACGTTTAGATGGTCGGTTTTGGACTTACATTTTCCTTCCTTCAACAGCAACTAGGCATTTACGGTGTCCCGGAATATTCTGATGTACAGTCATATTATCTGTTACACAACATCGATTTTATGTGTATACCGACAGTGCATGTTGCACGTGATTATTATTAGGTCACCATTCGTAACGGCGGACGACTCGCAACAGGTAGCTCTCACGGGATGTCTATCTAGCCTCATATCATTTTATATAGCCAAATAGAAATACGTAGGTAAGCAGAGGTATTAGTTGGGTTACCATAGGTAATTTGTTTTTATGCGTTTTGAAACCAAACAATGCATAAAAATCCACTTTGCCCCTCGTAATCTGAGATGTCATTCGAACCCACGACCATTCTCAATTCGGGCGACTGATTTAACCACTGAGCCACCCAGGACCTGACTGGACTGACGAACTTTATGGCACTTGTTACTTTTCCGCAACTACAGAGCGTATTTTCAACAATGTTCATTAACCCAAACAACCAGAGCAGTCGCCCGGCGAAAGGTCGTGGGTTCGAATTCTATTTTCCAGTATAGCAAAATTGACTAAATATAATATATGATGATATAGGAGTTATATTTATAACATCATTACCTGTAATGGGTATATATACCTATTTTAGAAGAGTTCGCCTTCGTCGAATCATAAGTTTGAACAATTAATCATTTCTAGATATGTATTATGAAACTTCAGGTTCGATAAATACAATGGTGGCAAAGACAAATAGTCAACAGGAAACCGTATTCGACAATAAATATTGTATGAAAAGAGACACAAGATTTATTTTGGATTCATAGAACATTTTCCCCGTCGCACAAGTTAATGCTCAATGGTAGCACATACATAAGTAACCTTCCTTGTAAACAGAACGGTGGAGAATCGGTGACTATTAACAACGGCAAATGTAGCCGGTACTAATGTCTGAACGTACCGAAGCGAAGCACGGAAGATCTTACATTTTTGGTAGGTTAATCGGTCCTTGCGAAAGTTACTTAATCTGCTCATCAAAAAATGAGGCTATTAAAAATCCTCAGTATCGAAATGGCTACCGAGAATGGAAGACGTGTAACATCTTACGTCATATTGTTTCTAATTCTTGTGACAGTTGCTAGTCAAAGTGATTACAACCTTCCTGAATTGAGAATAGAAGCTTTTAGACCTAGAGGCTTTAAAGTATCCATACCTTGTAAGTTATGTTTATATTTTATTTGCGTTCTGTTGACGGAACGAGTTTGGCTAGTTTTGGTTTTCTTAAGTAGTTTTGAAGATCATCGACAGATCGTGGACATTCACTTATTGTCAACAAAGCCAATAACATTATAATTTTTGCAATTTCTAGCGAACCCCGTTCGTTGTCTAATATAATATATCAATCTCGTATAACAATCATTTGCTATATAGAGATTTCAATTATAAAAAATTAACATGAAAAAAATATATGGGGCTTTTCTGGCCTTTCCAATTTCTATATTTTATGAAAATTATAAGTGTGTAGTTTGCCATAAATTTATCAATATGGTAGTGGAGGTCCTTAAAAATTGAGGTCGCCAGGACATGATATCAGTTATTAGGACTAGGCCATTAATGCAAATTGTAAACACTTGGACATCTTAGGTAACTGCTCATTAACTGAAAACTTAGGTAGGTAGATAGCAGTGTCTACGTCAGGTAACAGACAGGATCAGTTAACATTTTATTTATAATGTTAGGCCGGAAGTGAAAAAAAGATTAACACGAGACCTTATTGCTCAACAGATATACCTGGTTTGCTTCTTTTTATATTCCGAGGGAGAGTCGGAGACGAAGAAAACGGCAAACCAGTATCAGGGCAACTAGCCCAAGCTCTTAATGGACGTTTCGAATATGAGGACTCTGAAACCCAGCTGAAATTTGGTGACATAATTAACTATAACTTACTTGTGTCAGTGGACGGTGTAGGCACTTTTTCCAAAGGCACCATAAAATATACTGTCACCGGTAAATATATCAGATTATCTTTAGTCAGCTGTTTATCAACGTAAATGACCATTTGTTCTATATGTATACGAAAACTGAAAATGAATAAGTGGGTGAATATTTTATTAAGTTCAAATTGGCAGTCTCGAAGAACGCAAAAACATTGTGCCCAAAAACGTTATTTCCTGGTTTATTTAAAAGCTGGTTTTATATCATAAAAAAATTGAAGCGACAGCAATTGGGTGTTACTTTTACTAGATATTGGGCCTTAAATATTTTCAATAAATGGAAATTAGATTACACGGTGATGGTAATTAGATAATCCGGAATGGTAATGAGCTATATAAAAATGATAATTAGGAACAAATATATTTGAAAATTCGGCTTTAATTTATCTGCATGGCTTTTTTATCAATACTTTTATTATTCATAGATATCCGGAACGCTTTAAACCATTTCATCAGAGTAAGTAAATGTTATTCTGTTGTTATGTTGATGGAAATTTTTGACCTCCAAGGTGTTTTTTTAGGTTTGGGAATAAATTAAAGTCTAAAAGTGCCAAATCAGGGGAATAGATGGGATAGGGCAGTAATTCAAAGCCACAACCACGAATTTGAGCCAGAGATTCAACAGACGTGTGAACGCGTGCATTATCCTGATGGAACAACACTTTCTTGCTGAGTAATCCTGGCCTTTTCTCTTTGATTGTTTCGCGCAAACGATGTAAGAGGGTGCAGTAATAAGCCGAGTTTATAGTTTCACCTTTTGCAAGGTAGTCCACCTTGATGACACCCTTAGCATCCCAAAAAACTGACTCCATCACCTTGCCAGCTGACAAAATTGTTTTGGCTTTTTTTGGAGTGGGTTCATCACGTTTTTTCCACTGCTTGGATTGCTGTTTTGACTCTGGGGTGTAGTGCTGTACCCAAGTTTCATCCATTGTTACAAATCTAGATTAAAAATCTTGTGGATCTGCCTCAAACATTTCCAAACAGTCGTGAGAAATCGTGGGCGTATTCGGTTTTGTTCGACTGAATGCAATTTGGGTACCCAGCGCGCAGAAACCTTAAAAAATCCAAGTTCATTGACTATAATGTTTTGTGTTCGTTCATACGAGGTGCCAATACTGTATGCAATCTCCCTGATGGTCAATCTTCGATCTGTCAATATCAGATCACAGATTTTCCCGATGTTTTCTTCAGTCGTAGACGTCATAGGCCGACCAGAGCGAGGGTCATCTTCTATACTCTCTCGTCCGCGTTTAAATTCAGCAACCCACTTTTTCACAGTCGTATACGACGGAGTAGATTCCCCCAATGTTGTTGACATATCTTCGTGAATCTCTTTTGGAGTTAGTTTTTTTTAAACAGGTATTTGATGACAGCACGTTGCTCAATTTTCTCCATTCTTTAAAAATGCTGCACAAAGGCTCATAAGTCAGTCAGTCAAGTCAGTCTAATTTAAATACAGTTAATGCTAATGTATAGAATTTTACAATTTGACAACCAGAGAGTCAACTAATCGAATGAGGCCAGTTACATTAAAATAGTTTAAGTATTTATGTGTTAGGCCGCCAACTTTTCAATCCACCTAGTACTTCTTTTTCACTAAAGCTTTGCTTCATTTTTATATTGGCTATACATTTTTTCTACTTGAGACATAATTCAATCATGCTTATTTCTTTTACTGTACGTACCACTAGGCATACGTACCTACTGTTTGATACTTAATTGGACGAAGATGCGTCCACAAAAATTTCGTCTCAGTCGAAAATAGTCACGTTTTTAAGCCTTTCACTAACTAGACTTATGTAAGTACTAATTCCTTATAACTATATCTTTAATTTTATGCTCGTTTCTCTTAGTATTTTACTTAAGAAATCTCCATCTTTTGAAAAAATCCCCGATTCTCACTTTTCTCTGGTCTTCAGTAGATATAAGTATGTTTCAAAAGTATGACCTCTATATAGACATTTGTATCCATTAGAGTGTTTCGGAGTCAGTTATTTAATAAAATCAAATTCATCATACTTTGTTGAACATTGCTTCAATTAGAATTGTTTCTTAGTTTAGAATTGGAATCTTAATTAATTGGCAAAGGTCGTGATGGGCACGCTTCTAGAAAATTATAAAAACTTAATTTCGCTAATTTGAAGTAAAAATACCAATTTTTATTTTAGTTTTATTCAATTCCTACGGCATATCCTATCATGGGGTATGAAACCTGGAAAATAGTAATCTATTCACCAAGACATTTATCTCCTTAACGGGATACTTGGTCCTCTTATCGCAGAGAGTCTCGAGTAATACAGGAATGGCTTCGTATCACACCAGCTGGTCCCTACAGAGAGAAGGAATGGCTTAAAACGTGATCCCGCTCCCCTTCCTATCCACTATATAGAGACCTGATTTGACTCTCTCTGGTGTCCACTCGTAAGTCTTATCACCCACTATTCAATCTTAAGTCCTAAAAAGTTTTTTCACCCACTAGTCAGTACAATTATAATCCTGTTAATATTATTATTAAATAAATAAATATTTAATCATAATACCTCATTGCCATTTCACCTATCTAATTCCCATTCCTATTAAAATGAACGGTAATGAGGTTTATAGTCATTTTCTATTAAATATTGTCCTTTTTAGTAGACTTGTTATGTCATGCAGGTTCAAATAATGCTTACACACCAAACACAATAATCAAATAAGTATCAGAATATAGGAGTTGAGTACCTTATTTGATAAAATCGGTAATAACTTATTTCGCAAACCACTTCACTTTTGGTAAACAATGAATTTTAACTATTATACTCGTAGTATCCTATTATTGAATAAAATTGCAGTTATTATTTTTCGATATTAGCTTAACTGTTTCAAATCTTGGAATAGGGACACGACTGGTTATGAGAATTGCGACTTTTATTTTGAAATTTAATACTTTTATAATTAAAAAACTGCTTTTGCGAATTCCGATTCAGTCCCAAATTTTTTCAATGATTTATATATTCTTTGTCGCGGAACACCCGATTTGCACGAGATGAAATATTGACCCAGGTATCATTAATTTTGTCAGGAAATCCTGGAAAATTAAAAATCAACGATTTTTAAGGCTTCTAGACAATGTGAGTGTGATTCGTACCATTTGTTGGTTGTGTAGTATGCTCGTAAGAAACATTTTTCGTTAAATATATGTGTTAGTATGTCGATTACAACATACGTAGAGCATTAAGCGCTATGCTAGCTCTAGAAGGTAACTAGAATACGAAATGCATATGATAACTGTGGCAAATTTTCATTGGTTGATTATCCAATGAAATGAGCCCGCACTGCGAATACGCCATTATGACAACTTTATTACTTATTTGGACATTAAACAATTTAGTTACTAAAATTGTTATTTAAAAAAAAATCTATCCTCTTATTTTAGAGCTAAAGGACCGCAATGTGGGCCGCCCAGTTAAATGTCGTCGCACATTGACGAAAGTGCGTGGAGGCACAGCGTGCGGTGGCCAGACCATATTTGAGGACGACTTTTCTACCTTGAAGGAGGATGTGTGGCAGATTGAACATTACATCCCTATTTCATCCCATCCGGTTGGCTATGATGTTTCATATTTCGTATAAAATTTAGCGATGCTACCAAGAGGAATGCAAGATGAAAGGAGCGTTTAGACTCGCAACCTATTGTATTCTAATCTCACTGGCAAAATCATGCTAGGCTAGGCTAGTTCATCAGAAGTTTAATGGAGAAAAGATCGACGACCGTCATATATATAAAAAATGTATTTATTTATTTTTTCACATCAGGTGCGCATAGAAATATACAGAAAATGACTATTACTAGAAAACTATTACGATCATTGTAAAATTGCTCAAAATAAAAACTCGATTTTCAAACACAGATTTTAAAGAATATAGAGAGAGATGTATAATCATCTTTTGTTGATTCTTTCAGGAACATCCATTTGTATCGTATCAAAATCGATTGGATGATCCTGTTGTGTTCGTGTCAAATGGATTCCTACAAATAACAGCAAAAGTCCTAGAGCGTTTATCGGAATACGACAACGATACCGTATATTTTGAAGACTTGGACCTCAACAGCCAGAGTGGGTGAGTTTAATTACAAAGTGGATTGGATGAAGGCTTAACTTCTCCTGGCTTCAACCAAGGAGAAAGAAAGAAAAAAACTAATTTACTGACCCACAAACTAAGTACATATACAAAAAAAAATATAAGAAAGAAAAAAATACATAATACAATCAAACGTTGGGTCAATCAAGACCTTGTCTCAGCGTATGTTGTTACGACATAGGTCGCATCAACGCTGATATTCTGACAGAGCCTTTTATAAAAACAGCAAACGGACGTGCTACCATTAAATTCTCATATCATTATCATCAATCTATAAATATTTCAACTACTTGGACACAGGCCTGCCCTATGGATGGAATCGAATCATATAGGGCCATGCGAGTCAGTGTGGACTAGTAAGTATTAACGGCTTAAGACACAACCAGGATCAAAGATAATGATTTTTTTGGTCACCCATTCTATGGTCAGCCCTTATAAAGTTGCGTTTGCATCACAGATCGAACGAGATATTTAGTCACTGCGATATCGAGTATAGAAATTCTAGTAGATATAGCTAGTATTAAATCTTATCCTATATAATTTTGATCTAAAATGTCAGACTTAGGAAAATTAGTCTTAAGTAAGTACTTGCTGTTGCAGACTCCTGCAGTCGTTCATAATGGTCTGTAGGGGTCGAATATCTTCCCTACAGGTGTACTTCCCGTGCAGAAGAATGCTATAGAAAAGCATCCGGGGCCGATATACTACCGCCAGTGGTTAGCGGTCGGGTCACGAGCGCCAGATTCGCATTCACTTATGGAATTGTCCATATCAGAGCAAAGTTACCCCAAGGAGATTGGCTATACCCAGGTTTGATAAAATCATCAGAATTACCTTAAGATAACAATTGTGTACTTACTGCATTTAACAGTGTTTCTTTCTCAGAATTACTTTTGGAACCTTTCTTGAAAAAATATGGAAGTACAGATTACGCTTCAGGCGTTATAAAAATCGCAACAGCACGAGGCAATAAAGAATTGAAGGTTGGATCTGAAAAATATGGTAATGACGTAAGTTTCAAAAAATGGGTATTAGCGTATCACATAATAAAATAGATAGTCGTTTAGAATGAATTTGAATTAAAAACTGAAAATAAATTGTGAACATATCAGGTTTTGTACGGAGGGCCAGTTATGAACACACAATGTCGGCAGCAATTACTGGGCAAGAAAGTCCATGAATACGGCCTATGGGGAGACGACTTCCACAATTACACTTTGACGTGGACTCCTTGTAAGTAAATAATACAGGGTAATTTTTTCAGCATTTTTCAAGATATAACAATTTTTTGCTCAGTCTAAAATTCATCTGCAGCCACACAAAACAAACATTTTTCAGAGATTATAGTTTGTTAAAATATAACAATCAAGAATTTCCTATTCAAAGGAATCTTAGTTTTGCAGACAGTGACTGAGGAACTTATATGCCATTTTTTTCGTTTGCTTAAAAAGTAATTCTCGGTACAGTCAACCATCATAGTCAATACAAGAAATACAATGCTACACAATTTAACTAGGATCTTTATAAAACACATCATGCCCATGCCTGGATCAGTTAATTATTTCGTTTTCGGTAGATCACATATCGCTAGCAATAGATGGTGAAGAATGGGCACAAATAAAAGCAGGAAACGGGCTGCACACTCGCTTTTCAAAGACCTGCACTAGCCTCCTTCGTATGAAATTGCAGAAGGGAACGCCGATGGCACCATACGATGACAGTGTAAGTTTGATGACTATACATAAATGATATTACTTGATACTTTAAAAACTCCAAAATATTTGTAATTTTTATATTATATATATATACTTTAATATATATACTTTAATGAGACAATTGAGTTTGATCAATGTTTGTATTTGTAGCTGACTTTATCCCACGATTTCTGTCACAATTAGCTCTTTTAAGACCCCACTGCAGGGACTCAGGCCTGCCTACAGAAGGTTAAGGAGGATGGGTTATGAGCCTTCCATGCTGGCCTAATGCGTATTGGAGAATATTAACGACTGCAAATGCAGCTGGTACGGAGTACGGAGTAGCTTGTGATAATATTTTTTGGTCCCCCTTCCCATCACCGAACCTTGCGAAAGTTGTTTAACAACAATTATCGCGGACCGCAGCGCTTATCCACTACGTCACCGAGCTTAGATTGCATAGCATAAAATAGTATGCCACCGAATATTTAGCATGTTTCATTTACCTTATGCCAGTCCTGTTGCTGTATTTGTTTTCTA
This sequence comes from Diatraea saccharalis, assembly GCA_918026875.4. Lineage (NCBI taxonomy): Eukaryota > Metazoa > Arthropoda > Insecta > Lepidoptera > Crambidae > Diatraea > Diatraea saccharalis. Next base: position 773,030 of record OU893352.1, on the reverse strand, counting down.
TACACTTTCATTACAGTTCTATCTTTTCTGGTCTGTCAGCTCATTCACCTATACGCACTTCTAAATTCTTGTTAGATAGGTACATATTTCTCATGCCTTTTTGTAAATCTGTAATCATTAGTATGTACGTATTAGTTAATTGTAAGGCTTGCACATATTATAAAATGATTTCCTATGAGATTTGTTTTCATTCTCCAGTTTTATATAACGTTGGGTTTGGCAGTGGGGGGTATCACGGAGTTCCCTGATGATTCAGTAACAGGAGGTGAGCGAATGAAACCTTGGCGCAATTCTGGGCGTAAAGGTATGCTCAACTTCTGGCAGGACGTATCCGCCTGGGAGAAAACTTGGAGTCAACCTCAACTATTGGTAGATCACATCAAAGTGGTCGCACTATGAATAAGATAAATTATAATTGGTAATAAAAGGATCTATGATAGGTATACAGTGGCGTGCACACCATAAATGCAAATAAGCATTGCATACCCTACCCATAAAATCCAACTAAACCTACATTATTCAATTCTTACTTACATACGTTGACTCTTACATGAATAGATTCATGATTCCGATTTGTTTATACTAGTAAAAGTGCCATCTATCAAAACTAGACTGAACTACTTAAACGTTCTAATTAGCCGAATGTTTTGAACCAAACGCTATGGTGGCACCGCCACCACCGATGCGGCCCTAAATTGCACTTCTTGTAATTTATTTACCACATCAACACGACAGGCAAAACTCATTGTACGCAACAATTGTGTATGTGTTATGGTTTTGAGACGCACTGCTTATCGCAATCTGATTAAATTAAGAAGTCATCAAAAGAGTAGCGTTTACGTAAATAGACTATTTAATTTGGCCGGTGATAATGGTTCAGTAGTTATTACTATTTCGATAAAACGAAATTATATTTTGGTTATTTATTGCCATGTTTAAGGAAAAAATCTAAGGTACTGTCATCAAATGACGTCGAACAGTTTTTAAGAGATGCTCCAGATAGCCAGTACCTGGCTACAAAGGTCAGTTAGCCTCCTTATTTTATGTATTGAACTACTTACTGTACATACTCTTTTACATATTTTTTAACGACCGTCTGTAAGCTAAGAACCTATATCTTATCTAACACATTTTTATTTCTTTTCAGGTTGCGTTAATATTTGGTATTAATGATGCATATAGACGGCAAGAGCTTCTCAATATTACCACAAATGACATTGAAAATCAAGGCAAAATGCTTTTAGTTAAAATCCCAAACACTAAAAACAAAATACCCCGATCTTTTATTATCGACGGCCCATTTTATGACGTTGTCAAAAAATATGAAGCTCTGCGTACGACTAAGGCAAAAAATAATCATTTCTTTCAGAATTACCAAAAAGGTAAATGTACTGCGCAACCTATTGGCATAAATAAAAACGGTGCCATGCCAAAGGAAGTCTCCAAGTTTTTAGGATTGCCGGATGCTGATTGTTATACAGGGTACAGTTTCAGAAGAACGTCAGCTACATTACTTGCTGATTCGGGAGCTGATATATTGACTTTACAGCGGCATGGCGGGTGGCGTTCTAACGCAGTAGCAGAATCTTATGTAGAAGATTCCATCCAAAACAAAGCAAATAAAAGTGCCAAAATAACTCTAGCCATAAATTTGAAGCTACAAACGAAGAAGTTTTGCCCTGAGCCGCGCCCCTCTACTTCTACTGACAATACTTATTTTTTTATTTACAACTAATGACGAATCACAATGCTCTTCTGTCGCCTTTCAAGAA
>OU893352.1:573040-770758 GCA_918026875.4 Diatraea saccharalis | reverse complement strand
TAAGTGGCGTGTTCATCAACTCTCTACAGTTCTATGTCATTGCCACTACGTAACGTATCATACGTGTATAAATACGCGAATCGTACTGTCGCATAATTGAACTGAACGAACTATTTTCGCGTGGACGTGGCTTTAATTCTATTATTATTTTATATCGTGTCTGTAACTCTGTCCAAATTCTATATGAATTGCCATTGGTTTCGTATGCGAAAATCGAAAAATATAAATAGGTGTTATTTAATTTGTATCTAGAACTACATGTCATTGTATACTTGTTCAATGTTTTTGGTCTATCTGTCATCTTTTGTATGATTGTATTGATCAATTATATTTATTTAACTAAAAAAATAATAAAAATAACCTGTTATGCTTCCTATTTGATATTAATATAATCCTCACATAATATAATACAAGAGTATCCCGTCGCTTCTGACTTTCTGCCTGGACACGAATGAGATGTACAATGTGAACTCAATGAATGGCTCAAAATATTTGTTCTTGCCTTTCAGGAACAATTTTACAACAAGTTTGTTTAATTAACATATGTATAGGTATAGTAAACAGAACAGTAGTACACCTTATAGTCTGATGGTAAAGACGTCTACCAGATGAGGGTACTTGGCTGGCACACTACGATATACTTAAAGAATATCTAGCCTAACTGAGAGAGGGTTTTTTAAGCTTATTAACGTAATGCGTGGGGTAACTATGTCGGTCTTTAGGCGCTCTATTCGATTGATAATTACGCTAACTACAGACGTCAGTCGAAGTAATTTAACATCTATGAGTATCGATTCTGTGGTAAAATCTAAATGAGATATTGTTAGCAATTCAGTACAACAAAGTAGAATTAATTTTATTTTATACCTTAGTAAATACAGGAATTAAATACAAAAATACACTCATGGTAATATACAGGAATATAATTAAATTGCTTAGATCGCACGTGGCACCAAATTAATTTTAAAATAAAGAGTTGTACAAAGAAATTGTCACTTCGCTATTGAAGTGTACGTTGAGTTAAGGCCCTAAGATTATGGTTGTAAAAAATCTTCAGTAGGAAATAGCTTCGGTACAGTGACATCAAAATAAAATACTAACACGTTAATATCACGTTACTAATTCAGCTAGTAAACTTGGCAATAATCCAGAAGTTTCAAGACAAGGAAGTAGCTTTTAATGTTTCTTAATTTACATCCACATTTACGGATCTGAAGATATTACAAATTAAAAGTAATCATGAAAATTATGAACAACACATTTTATGTTTACCACGCATTGGGGTCGTTTTAAAAATGTTCATATTTATAAACCATTTAGTATTTTTAATAATTAATTATTGGGTTTCAGACTTTATTTTATGTTAGAAATTGAAGATTGACAAATAATACAGTAACGAGAATTTACTAAAGTCTACAAAATAAAGGCCGATCGTAAAAGAGTAATCTTATAAATAACATATTTCTATGCTAATATTAGATAAAAATGAGATAATGACAAAGGTAAAGAGGCAAATTGTACAAATTTGTTAGTTTGTTTGTAGAGGGTAATCTTCGGAAATACTGATCAGGTCATGAATATTCTTTAATCCACGGGAAGCCATCTATGTACGAGTAAAAAAGTTATAATCTAAAATAAGAAAGTAACCTGTCTGCAAAGAATTAAGACCAAGTCGCAGGAAAAGCTAGTGAGATCTATTTTTAAGAAATAATTTTCGTATTTTAGGGAGCGGTCCTATCAACCAGCCATTAATTATTAGATGGTGAGCTATTAACTATAGTATTTAGATACAGTGCTTAACCAATTAAGCGTTCATAATATAATGAACTAACGTCGTCACATTAAAGGTCGGTGCATATTTGATGTAATATCCGACGTGCGTTTCAACGGAATTATGCGTTGGTACACTCGCTGGACAGTCGAATAAATCGGTTGAGTGTAAAGGTTTTTTACACATATATATACATATATATACTAGTCGTATGCCCGCGCTCCGCCCGCATAAATTGTAGCCTATGTCAGCAATTTCAAAAAAGATCCAGTAGTTTCGGAGCCTATTTATGCAAAAAAAAAAGATCCTTCCTCTCAATAATATTAGTAGGTACAGATTTGTCATTTATTATAACGTTATGCTACCTTTCACGAACGATCTTCAGTCAGATATACTTCGACCATAGAGATATCTCGCTCAACTGCTAGTCTTGAAGTATGAATCTACAATCTACGAGCAAGTAGCATATTGGTCGTTGCTGGAATTTGTGGATGAAAACTAGATAAATAATAGATAGGTGTATAATATGATAATGTCTGTGTTTTATTAAGGGATTTGTGTTTCTTACTTCTTTGGTATTTAGTAAATCTAGCAGTACTATTTCAATTAACAACTACTCAACTTTCTTTACTTAACTATTTAGGAATTTTAGCTAACCATTTATAATCTTAACTACTTAAGTAAAAAATTCTCAATTTCTTAAGTAATCAGCCTTTTGATTGACGTTGTTAAAATATGAAAACAGTCTTACGTAAAAATGTTGCAACTAGCCCCGTTAGTGTGTTGATTTTAGATATAACGTATTTAAAAAAAACGCTTGATTGATGTAAAATTACAGTTAATTATAATGAAACTAAACAAATGCTAAATATATTAGTATAAATCGACAACTACTAAATAAATGAAAATCTATGCTAATCAATTTGTATAAACCAAAAAAGTCCGTTACCTGGCTTAATCGGAGTGCCTAAATACCGCTTCATGCGCTGTCCGGCGGGAAACTCTGACCGAGCTTATATTTGATACGTTGCGTATTAAATAGTAAGTCGGTTGGGTTGAAAATCAAACGAATATTCTTTATTTGTGTAGGTGCTTGTTACTACTTACCCCTGTTACAGCTACATCTTTTATATAATATCGGGGAATCCTCAATCACGACTCTATGGAATTCTCTTACGAAATAAGATAGATAAAAAAAAATAATTTGAATAATTCTTCATACTACGTATCAAGGTCTTGTATAATATATTCCCCAAAATCGGGAAGTGAACGTAAACATCGATACAGATTGACGTCTGACGTGGCTGTACCACGTCTGGTGTTCGTATCCTTGGCAGTTGAATTAACACTGACATCACTGATAGGAGTTAACGCACTTATTCCGGTCGATTAACTTTAGTTGAGTGAAAACTGTCAAAATTATGCTTTCTGGATAAATGCAAACGATTATTGAGCGTGTAGAGACGTGTCCCTCAAAAACTAATAAGTAGTTTTTAATTACAATGAATTTTTACATTCACTGGTCTGCCCTAAAATGCAGCTTGAAATATAAGTGAATAACATTTTTTGTTTTTTTATCAAGTTATTTTGAATCCTGGATTCACTGATGTTTTATGGATCACCAAGCCGTTTAAAGAATTTCGTTAAGTGTTAAAAACTGGAAGTTGATTCCAATCAAAATAATATACAGCGTGTTTGGTAATACCTGTATAATCCCGAAACATGGCCATACAACCTAGCACAAAGAACACAATTGATAGGTCAAAAAACAATTTCATGTAAATTGTTATTTTCATACAAATATTTGAACAATTTGTTTTCAATTACTATGCTACAACCCTGTAAGCTTATACGTGCCGTCCCGGCGCACTCGCTCTTTCTCTCTCTCTCTCTCTCATTACCTCTCACTCTCTCGTTTCCTTGAATACATTTTGATGTTGCCGACGCGCGCACTCGACTACGTATGAGTTTACTTGTAATTAAAACAATTTAAGATTAAATAGGTACATACCTATAGCGTTCTAATCACTCTTTCAGCTTTCACTTGTCAACATTACCTACACTTCACCTCCACTTTATCAGTCCAGGGTCTCGATATGCCGGCCACCGCATAAAATGCACATCTCCATTCGACTCGACACAGACCGTGTTACTCTCGACGTAAAAGTCATATCCTCTGTCTCGATGGAATAGGTGATCGGCCGGCCTGCCTGTGGCACACTATGGAATGAACCAGTTGTATGTAACCAATTTACAAATGCCGCGAATCACCGGTAAGAAGGAAGACGTCGATGGTTTTCAGGTCTTCCTGACACGTGGCGCTCGTCATAACGCCGCCGAGCCGCAGCAAGATTACCGTCACAAGCACCGCCACACATTATCATCTCGTAATATTAGGCATTTGAGTACGAATTCATTGCACTGACCGCACACAAACATAATACACAGGTAAACAGAACGAGAATGAAAAACAAACCAAAAGTCCCGAAAGAACGAAAACGTAAGTTGACCTTCTAAATTCTGAAAACTCACAAGTACGCCGATGAAAGTCACGGACGCGACTGACGCGATGACCAAAACTACATAGGTTATTATTATTGCAACTCGAACACCAATGTACCTAAATCAAAAGTGTACCGATTTTGGGGTTCCGCATCAAGAAATATTATTTATTATTAGACCTTTCCATTACAACTAACCTTTATTTAATTATCATTTAAACTAAGAATAAGAGAGATACTTAGATTATTAATATCATTGTATAAGTCCGTATTTTATTGTTTCGTGAAAATAACACGGCTTTATGAAAAAAATAACAAAACTTCAAAGCAAATAATCTACAGAACCTTACTCACACATCAGAAACCCAAGTTTCTCAATACACATCGTCGTCGATTTTATGTCTCTCTCGCTCCTTCTTGCATAGACTAATGTGAGCAATGGTGCAGATATTGAACTTCAATCAAAGTATTTGCAATTTCTTTTTTATTTTGACTGTATTATTACAGAAGTTTTCATATTAATAGTTTTTGAAACACCGTTAAGACGCTGAATAGTGCCAAATCGATAAAATTGATCTAGGATTGTACTAATTCACGGGAAACCTATGGCAATCCAAAAAATTGTGGTTATACTTGATCGTATTTCTGATCTTGTGGTTGAAACCGAAACATGATTGTATTAACTTCACTCGATAGAAAATAATTCCAAAGTAGCATCTAAAAATATTGCGAAAGGCACGTTTCTCAATTATGTGATACATTAGAGTAATGATATTGAGTACAAATATGTATCAAAGGTTGATATAAAAGTTGGTTATTTCCAATTTTTGATAATGTTATTATAATAATTAATATAATTTATTTTGTGATATGGCACATATGGTCATTTTTTTCAAGCAACTTTAAAGTATTGACATTTCTGTCACTCCTACTGCAATTGACAGGGAAGGCTATAGAATAACGCACACTAACTTAGTTCACGCTGAGGCGTGTTGCTAGATGGACCTATGTTGCTTTGTGCAGCGTTCTGACATACCGAGATCGCTAAATTGTAAAAAAAAAGAACATTTAAAATAAGTATTTTAATTTCGCTTTCATTTTAACAATATCTTTGGTGTAATGTACTAGGGTAGGGACCCGAGTGTCTCAAAGTTGTAAGTTCTAATCCCACTAGAGCTCGCATTTTTTCAAGTCGTTTTTTTATTATTTTATTCTGATTTTCATTTTTTTTTCTGCCATAATTTTAAAAAGCAACTTTTTTTTATTATTATTAATCAGTATAAAAGGTGAAAATAAATATTTCTTTAGTATGACGTAGGCAAAAGTCAGACTGACATTTTCATACAAAAGCCCCGATATTGATGAAATAGTTCCAATAAAATACATGTTCGTGTTCCAATCCCATCAAAGAAGCATTTTTGTTTTACTTTTATGTTCTTTTCCCCAATATATTTTCCTCTCTCATTTTTTTATGTATATGTTAATCATTAATAATTCGTTAAAATAATTTTGAATATTATTTTATACAGTAATTAAGTATTATTTAATTATCTAGTCTAATTGATAAATTTAATTGCTGTTAAAAATATATAACATAAAATTTGACAATAGGTAAATATTTCCATAAAAGTATGTGTTTGCAAGTTTGACATTTTCAAAAACCATCCCGTAGACCGTTGCTCTAGTAAAAAATAATTCCTAATCAATCATATTGTGTAAATAAAATAGTTCAATAAATAGGTATTACTTTATAAAACAGATATAAAAAAGGGAATTAGTTACAATTGAATGAATTTGAAAATTATGGTAACAATGTACTCAATAATAATGTACAGGTTTTTCACAGACTTTACTAATGTTTGGTGTGGCGCAATGTCCTATGTGCTGGTCACTAGGTACTCATTGTGCCGCAGATCAAAACCAAGTTTCATGTTTTTTTTTTGATACCCAATATTTTTATTATGAGAAATATAATATTAAAAATTATTTATGTGTTTATACTAAAATATAAATTATTATATTTAATAATTGTATAGATATTATTTTTGACATTTTCATGGAAAAACGACTGGATAAATTTCGCGGTAATTTGATACAAAAATACCTCTAGATATCCTTTATTGGTTTGCAAACTATTGCAGTATGCAACAGGCGTAGCCATACAATTATTGATAATGAAAAACGAAGATTTTTCTGTAAGGTAAATATACAGTATTCCGGACTAGTACACAATTTTAAACGATACTCAATAGACTATAGTTGTATTGCAACCAAAATAATACAATTTTAAGCATACTTGGTAATTTTGATAGTGGATTGGGTAGTTTCGATAGTGAAACGTAAAGCACGAATTTGCAGAATCATTGAAATTTGCTTTGAAATAAAGAAAAAAAGTTTATTGACCACACCTACATGAACACAATGATAATATATAAGAGAAGAAAAAAAAAACAAAAATACAAATATAAAAAATAAAAAAAATTAATAAAAATAATCATATTTAGGCTGATTTTGAGTAATAAAATCGCATTATTATCTTAACATATCAAAATTAAAGGTCCAGTCTTTTTATTTATTCATCATGTGACTTTAAAACATAACCCACCATTACGTGACGACACTTAGTTTGAATATTTTCTGAATCTGACATCTGTCAGTAGTTGTAAAAAAATAAATAAACAGCAGCCGATTTGACAGAAAAAGCAGATTCCGAGATAATACTGTTCTTACCTTATTTAATATTATTATTTTGTCGAGATCGTAAGATAACACCGTTTTCGTTTGAATAACATCATATTTTTTTTTTATATATAGGATCAAACAGTTATGCAAATTTATATGAACATAAAATTGAAACATTAATAAACACATAGTTCCCTACATTACATTTGTTAGAAATACTTTAATATGTTTGTACATTACTGTTATTTAATTATTATTATTGATATTTCAATCTGTACATAACAGAATATCGTCATGAATATGGCAGACGGTGTTTTTATGGGTGTAAAAAAGTGGAATTATGATTTAATTTTAAGAAACGAAAACGTTTTTAATTTTTTGGAATATTTTTGTTGTCGATTATAAACACTTACAAGTACCAAGTAAGTACTTTTGCAATCAGAGTATAACACCCTATTATAAAAGCCGTGACAAGTTTTCGAACGTGACTGATACGATCGCACCGCTATTTCGTAAGACGTCGTTCTTTGAATTTCTTAAGATACTGGTAAATTTATTGAAATAAAATTTGTGAAGTTGTTTTAGCCATTAATTGTTATCAACAGAAGGTTTTATAATTAGAGAACTATATTTTTTTTAAATCTACTTTCCGCATCACGGACGCAAACCTGTGGCGTATGGTCACCGTAATAATTGAAAATCGCTCCAAAATGTTACTAAATTTTATTCCTGACTGAGGTTAGCTTAAAAAAATTAGATGTGAATAATTCTGTAATCAGCATTGATTATTGTGACGTAAGTGTGGTAAAAGTTTTATGGTAAATTTTACAATTCAGTTCAACTCTAAGCACAGAGTTGAGGAAACGGGTGATTCTCTAGAATATCTAATCAGGACTCTGGGTCTGGGCAATCCCATTCTGAAAAGGGCAGGTTAGTGTAACTGGCCTATATGATAAAACCAGCTACGGTTCACCTCACATGGATGCATAAGTTCAGTATCGGTATGAATATCGGAATCTTAGAACAAATTGTTGATTTCTGGGAGAATTCACACAACGTTTTAGGTGTTTTCTGTGACGTACTTAAAGCTGTCAATTATGGTGTTCATGAAATATATAACGAATCTTCATATTATGAATTTAGAGATAACTAGTTAGATTTTACTGTCTCTTAGTTCAGTGGCTTTGTAGGAGGTTCATATCGGTGACAAGAAATCCCCTGAATCGATAGATCAGGGTCAATTTCAACAAGTCCCTTAAAATCTTCATTTCCATGGATTTTTTTTTCTTTAAAGATTTAAAGAAAACGAAAACGTTTTTTTAAAGTTTTCGATAATATATGTATTCTTGCTTAATATCTAACAGATAACTTAAAAACTGAACTAGATATACTAGTTTCAAAATCTCGTGCCACGGCAATGAAATATGCAAGCACGGCAATGAAACAAAAGTCCACGACAATGAAAGAACTGTGTGCCACGGCAATGAAATCAATCAACGGAAATGAAAATCCATATTAAACATGCGTAATTAATATTTTATAAACTTACACTTGATTCACAATGTTTACTATCCTCCTAATATTATTTTTATAGTGAACTAACTACACCTGCTCACAAAATATGATATTATATTTTGCGAACTAAGTACCTATTTGTAATTTATCTGCGTAAAAGGTAAAGGAGTAAAAAGTTAATAGAATTAAACCAAAAGTTAATAGAATAAAAGCAGAATCATTTATTTCAATTCTTCTACAAAAAAATATTAACAAATAGGATTTTCAAAAGATGCAATAGCAATTGCATGAACTACAAACAACTAACATAACACAACATGATTTTTCAATTTGCACATCAATGCAAAGCAAAACGATAACATTTTTAAAGTCTAAAGATAAAATCTAGTCCACCATCTCTCTTCGTTTTTGTTCGTTCCTTTACACGCTGTATACGTGTGCTAGGGTATCTAAAGATCAATATTTATGGTTCACGTGGAAACATTTTTTTGTAGTTGACTGTACAGTAAAACTCATCACCTGTATTACATGTAAAGATGTTTTCTTTGCTTAACCATACCATGGCGATGAAAACAAAAGTCACGGAAATGAAACATCTGACCACGGCAATGAAACTAACTTGTTTTACAAGGCATGGCAATGATTTTTTTTTCATTTCCGTGTCTTTTTTTTCATTACCATAGCAAATTTTGCCCACGGAAACCGCGGAAATGAAAGCATAGCGATGAAAACCAAGGCAAAAATATAAAATAACAAAAAATGTATTAATTATTCGACGTTATAAATATTTCACAAATAAACAGAACAGAAATGGCGAATATCAGAATACTTAATCAAGAGGATAAACTTATTCAAATAGAAGTTATACCTAGACACGTCGATGAAAGAAAAAGTGTCCAGTGATTGAAAAACTGAATACTTACATTTATGGCCCGAAAACGCAGGCACATATGTAAGTCCTTCCAGGCCGGGCACATAGGCGACACTAATATACATACATTTAGCGCACAAAATGGGTAACCGCACGCCGTTAGATAAAAAAAAAACTAAAACAAGCTTAGGCCACGTCGATGAAAGGAAGTTCTGGGACAAATGGATTTTTATTGCCTATTCGTTTTATTGTTTAAATATTTGAATAAATGTATTCCGTAACAATACTTTAACTATTCACGTATGAAATAAAAGTATGATATAATATAAATAACCAATAGATTTTTATCAATCAAGTATAATACAAATCAAGGTGGATTGTGGACAAACACGGGAATGAAATATTTCGAGGTTTAGTAATTTTTAAGTAAATACTCATTAATTCCATTAATGTAATATTTAGTGCTCCACATAATTCACTATTTCACCTAATCAGAAAAAAATATTAGAACGTTATAACTAGGTTTTTTAATACCGATTTCATCGATGCCACGCAATTTTTTGTGTCGGGAAATCCACCCATCAACACCTATCATGGGTGTTTCACAGTGCTCAATGCTTCTTTTTTAATTTATATAGACAAATTGCCTCCTTTGGTAAAGGATAATCACGAAATAGATTTATTTATAGTGACAATTCCGTGAAGTATAACTTCACTCTTATTTAAAATTAAAAGAGGACGACCAGTAAATGACGGTGTGAATAGTTCTATTCTCAAAGTAGTACATTGGTTTAATATCTTATGTGTTATTCACGTTGAATTTTAAGCCTTCATCACTCATAATCTTGCTCCATGACTATCGCTTCATTTGCAGATTGAATGGATTCTATGTAAGCACTATGGTAGGTACCATCTGCATAAAGAAAGCAGCTTTAAACTGGCGATCCCAACGAAATTCATAAATTTTATTCTATTCAAATAATATGTTGCTCAATAAATATCTTGAACAACCTCAAATAAGATGAAAGGTTGGGTTATAGTAAGTTGTTGTTATTGTTTCATTTGGTCGTATAACTTTTTACTGAGGTTATGTTTGGCCAAAATACTTGTAAAGATTCATTACACCGTTAAATTATTTGCCACTAGCTGGTGCCCGCATTTTTGTTCGTGTTGTCTCATACCAAAGATTTTGTAAGCTTAAATTGTATGTTGTGGATTGAGTAGGTTATAACTTAATGAACCTGTAAAGGTAGAATTCTTTTTGTACCAAAATTCTACAGTCTGCTGACGGTGCCAACGGTATATATGATTAACAATAATATTTAAGGTGAAATTTATAAACTTTATTGGTGTTTTTTTTTATTCGGGTGCCAAAATATAAAGCCCAGAGACGTTGCTAACTCTTAAAACAACAAGTCAAAGTTGGGCATTAGAAAAACAGGTAATTTTCAGTTCCACACCAGCAACTTTTATTCTCTCAACAGCATATCGAAGTCGATCAGAATTCCGTGGTTTACTGCGCTGTTTTTATATCTTTGCGTACTTCAGAAATTGTTTCTATCTCATTTTCTGGTAGATCTAAAGATTTTGGGCAATGTATGAGGATGGTCAGTTTTTCACTGGCTTAACTGGATTCTAGAGACCGAAGATTCTATCCGTTTTTATTCTTAGAAAATTTGATCATGTGTCCCTATATCGTTAAAATTCAAAATGGACGTCCATCCGGAAGCGAAGAAGTATGCGTGCTTTAACTACGTTATCCTCTCTGCTGAAATCTCCAAACACTCTTTCTTATCTTAACAGTAATTATGTACCTTTCACACCAAAACTCTTTGTTCCTCCTCTAATCGTCTACTCTGCCCATCTCATTTCTCCGAAATCGTTCACTCTTTGTTCTTCGTCAAATCTATTCCTTTGCGGGATGAATTTCCATTCTACTTGTGTCTACAAGAATTATCAATAAATAATAAATTAGCTTCTAAAAACAAGTTATTCTAAAGCAAATGTTTCATTGTTTGGAACAAGCAAATTCATTAAATCATTAATTACTTTATGATTTATGTATTTTTATAGTAATAATTGTTTAATCATTAGGATAATGATGTTGCCGTCTTATTATGTACAAAGTTAATTTTAATATATTTATAACTAAATCCAAATTATCTAATCAGGGCTTTTTGACACATTGCATTGTCTGCTTCTAGAGTAGACGAAAAAACGGACAATAAACCTTAGTATTTACATGATCGTTGAAAGACAACGATACGTATCGCTAACCATAGATCTTTCCCTTTCCCGCGTTTTGTTGTACGCAACAAGGTCACGAACTTGCCCTGTACAATAATAGAGAGAACCCCATGTCCACATCATCCTAAGGTTTACTGGTAGAAAATGGCCATGGCATTAAGTACGCCAATGTGTATTTGTGCAAAAAATGTCAATAAATAAAAAGCTATTTATTGTTAAGAAGTCATTTTTATCCGATGTTATAGTATAACTAGTATCTTTGAGGACCACCTTATATGTTCTGGATCTTTGACTTTTGTACTCTTAGCAGAATATATTGATCAGGCACAAAATTTTTTCTTAAGGTGTCGCTGGTCTGTTGTGGTTGTGCATCAAACGTTTAAGTTTTCAAAATTAATTATACCCCATATATTGCCCAGGTATTAACAGAATAAGTTTCATACAAATATACTCAGTAGTCCCGAAAATTAACGTGCACATACAGATAAACAGACAATATTTTTTAAATTCGTATTCTATTATTGTTTATTAACCACCCTCAATTTCGATTTGAAATCATCTATATTTATGGGATTAATTAAATGATTGTGTTTTAATGGTTTTATCCTAACCGGTCAACCAGTCCTATACTTTGATGATGTGTCAGTATTACAAAATATCATTCCACCTCCATAAAAGGATCATGACTAGAGGAAAAAATGATTTTTCTTCAAGTTATGAAAACAGGATATGTTTTATTAACTCCAGTCCAAAGATCAGGTAATGTTCGACAGCAAGACAATGGTAGAAACAGGCGCGTCTACCCTATATTCTCATAAAAACGATTCTAAAATTGCTTTTTTTCTCCTCCTCCGGAAAGTTTGATATGGATGTGTACTAACTACAATGACTTCCAATTAATATTGCATATGGTGAATATTCGTTTACGTAAAGCCGACCTACCAAAAATTCGTACAATTAAAATGTATAATGACTCTTCTTGTAATGAGAATAAGGTATGAAAGTCCGTCTCAGTCAAACTCGGCGGGGATTAGGTGCCATGACGTGATATTTGGTTTATTCTGATTGGCCGACATTATCAGGTACACACAGCAGCAAGTCAGGTTACTACAGTCTATCAAATTATCGCAATTATTTTAACTCTACCTTCACTACATTAAGGTTTAAAATCGTGTGAAGAAATATGATGTGATGTGTGGTATCATAAGTGATTTTATATAGTTATTTCATATTTCTTTTAATTTTAAATCTTTTCATTATTCAATGCAAAGCATTTTTTAAAATATCAATGAATTAGAATAAAATTCTGAAATATGAAACAGTCGACCCAAAAAGAAAAAACATACTTGTCCTTTCTAAGCCCCATAAAAATCTGGAGTAAAAAGAAATTATTCCTTTCTTTTAAAAAAAATTCAGCGCCACCTATTGTGTAAGCACTTTAGACAGCTAACTCAAAGTAGTTGATGGTTATAAAACGTCATTGTTATTAGTACAAAGTTTATCTGCTGGCGCTGAACCGATAGGCATTTGTTATTCTTCTTAGGAACGTGCAATGAGCTAACCCACACTAGCGTAGACACCTGTAATTATGTAAGGGGGCGTGTCGATTTCTAAAAATCATTCAGTGTCCTCAGCCTCTTAATCACAAGATTAGTGTTTTTTTATAGTTAAAAGTCATTTACTACTAACTTTTTCTTTGTTTGGAAATAATAAATTCCTCTCAGATGCATATTTATTCTAGGCATTTATCTTTAGATTTATTTAACTTCTGTTATTTTTTAAACTAGTTCGGCACATGGAGTCGATGACCAAATACAACACAACAGCTGTTTTTAGGGTTGTCAGCGTACAGTTTTACTTCGAAGAAAAAAAGCTGAATATCTAGGTCATGTGCTGGGTTTCAGTTTTAGTGATCATTTTGGTCATGTGCTGGGTTTCAGTTTTAGTGATCATTTTTCTGGGTTCTATTCATCATACCGTATGTGCCATATTCGGGATTATACAGGTATTACCAAACACGCTGTATAAATAATGTATACGTAAAATATTAAAAATGAGATTAATTTTTAAGCATTCGAGCTTGACTCTTTCATTATCGAAACTTCTTTATTCGAGAGAAAAAATACAAAGTTTACAATTATGAACGAAGTACAGTACAACGGTACCCAACGTGTTATCATGACCTTGACAATCATATGAAATATCCCCAGATATAATAAAGTAATCAAGGCCTGTTGTTCCACTGTTACTTGATAAGTGACAACAAACATTAACTTTATCAATGTTTCGTATTATCGATAACAAGTCTTAAATAGATTGTGTACGTCACTAGAAAATGTTTGCGCTGTTTCTATTGTATTTACATATATGTATACCAAAACAAGAAACATAAAATAAATATGTCATTTCTAATATAACCGCTAACACAATGGAATAAAGTTGAACCAGTTAACGTTTATTCAGCTGTTGTGCTGATTTAGTAGAATGTGAAGGTCTAGGTGCAGAGAACAATAAAAAACTATATGAATTATTAATGCTTACATGTGCCGTGGATTCTTAAGTACAAACAAACCGGTGGGACTAGTTTATATACAAACTACAATTTTACAACAGGTTCTTGTCGTTTGGAGAGCGATATAGATCCATCAAATTTATCAAGTAGGTACTCTTTACTTTCGTTGCTAGTGTGCTTATTTCTATCCAATATTAAACTACCTAAATAACCAAAATAATATTATTCGAGAAATACATAATTTATCAATAATAAAAATTGTTTACAGTAGATTTAAATCAAATAACTTTATTTAATGAAAAAAATATCACCATCACTAAAAAGCATGAATTAAATATTTCATAAAAATGGATACTTATTTCAAAAGCGACTTATTCAAGAAAATGATATTGAAGTCGGGCGAAGGTCTTCTACATGATAGGCGCCTGACTTCAATAGCATTCATTTTCTTGATTCTCGCTTTTTTATGACACGGATACTAATCACAATGACAAACACAAACAAACAATAATTGTCACTATGGTAACGTTTTCATTCTCTATCCAAACGTTCACTCCCATTTTTATGCCTTTATTTACTTTTTTCCGGGATAAAATATAGCTTATGTTCACCGCAATTGATGTAGCTTCCCTTAGGTGAAGGAATTTAAAAAATCGGTCCGGTATTTTCGAAGCCTTTGAGTTGCAAACAAACAATCAAATCTTTCCTCTTTATAATATTAGAATAGATATAAATCTTTATAAATAAAAATATTAAACATAGAAAAAGTCTTAGAAAAGAAGATTTTGTTTGCATTGGATATGCTCCAAAACTATTGTACCGATATATAGTCTTTCATCTACGGTTATAACATACGCAGGCGAAGTCATGGGAAAACAGTTAGTTTGATAGAAATTGGTTCACAATCCAATAATAAATCGATTGACATACCTACTTTCATAAAAAAAATATAAATACTCCTTGAACAAGAAAATCCTCCTATCGGATTTTGAATCAATTCAAAATAAGCAATCTTTTGTTTTTTGCTGAGATACATGAAACACAATACAATCATCTGAATATTTAGGTGAAAAGCGTATTTTATTGTTATAAAATGAAAACTAATGATCCGACAAATTTTTATTGATTTTTAACACCATCCGGAGTAGCTTTTCGATAATAAAAGTCTATCTGTCATATATATAGATGACACTTTTAAGAAATTAAATATTCCTTCTTTTATATTATTTCTTAATTGTCTATTATTCCTGCGCGGGTGTTTTTTTTTTTCAATTTATAATCCACACGGCTAGCTTTATCAGTCAATAAAACACAAGTGACTTATAAAAACCGAGCAGTTTTCAAGACACTAAATAACTCACATATATCAGCAAAATGGTTTGACAATCGGTTAAAATTTATGTCCAGTTTTAAGTTAAAATTTTAGAGTTTTTGAATGCTGAATTCAGCAGAACAGTAATTGCATTGACTCTTTTAACTATATTATTCATATTTTACAAATAAAACCTCACGATAATTTTAATTTTAAAACCTCACGATGAGTTATTTTTGTCATAAATACTCATGATTATTTTAAAAGTCTTTCATAAGTTATTCTTTTTCGGGTTAGTACGAAGTAAGTAAGTAGAAGGTTTAGTAAACGCAGTATACGAGATTGAACATTTTAATTACATTCATAATAAGTAAATTAAACATTACCTACTACAATGGAGCGATGAAGACTAATTTCCCAATACCCAACATTTTGGTATTAAAAGAGAAGAGAAATTTCGAGACTAAATGTATTTACAAATTCATTATGTACCATAAATTAGCCATTAGAGTGGAAATATTTAGGCTAGCAAACAGGACGAAATTCAATTATGATAAAATAAGATTAGCTTTCATCGGGAGGGCCGCCTCGATCTGGGCTCGATCTAATTTTATAACTAATTACTTTGTGGTATCGTATTTTATAGAACTTTTTTTTTCTAAATTTCGTTCGATCGACATAAATAAACGTAGAAGAACCTTTTTTGAATCTGGACTTTCAAATTTTCATGTATTTTCTACATTTTATAGTGCGGGTGTGGTCATATAGAGATGTAAATATGTAGTACTAGCTTTTCGTCGCTAGGGAATTGTTTAGTTTAATAAATAGTAGCCTTAATGTAGCCTTTAGTAGTTTTAGCGTGAAGGGATAACTTACATCCTAACTTACAAAATATGTTATTAGTAAGACGGTTAAGTCGACAAATGATCGATTCGCTAAATAAATGACATAGTCTATAATTATATTTAACTCGCAAATTTCGAACAACTCCATAGAAAACTACTAATATGAATTTTATTATTTGGATAACGATACGGAATTCTTTGTGCCCCAGTCCAACTCGCACTTGGGTGATTTTTTTATTTTATTTTATTTAAGAACTTTTATAACATCCGTCCCATCGTATCTCGTTAATCTTTAATTAAATGTGAAGCTCATTCTTTTTTTAACTGAAATGTATTTACCTATACTCCATTCAATATAGCATTAGACAGAAGTTAAATAAGGTTCTTTTTATGGTATACTTTGTGACAAATATCAATAATCAAGTTACTCTTAAGACTAACGGCAAATTTGCTACATATCCACTTAAATACCAGCTGCTATACTTAACTGTTGTCATTTAAGCTATCTATTAAACAAATTTATGAGTATTTGACTAACTTAAATGATTAAATAATTATTACAATAAAAATTGTGCATTTTAAAGAACCTAAAGAAGCAGGGTTGGATAGTTTCTGCACAATTCTCATGTCACTAACTCTACCAAAGGGTTTAGCCAGATACGTATGACGAGTCGGCCCCCAAATGGGAATCGATATTGAAACTTATGTTTTAATATAGACTTGATGTTCAAACACGATTTATGTACTTTTCGCGACCGACTTCCGCTTTGACCTTGAGATAGAGAGCAAAATATCCGTATGCTTGACTATTACTGAATGTGATATATCTCTGAAGCTAATTAAGATAAAGAAGTGAAACTAACGCGAGGTGTTAGGTTACATTACAGAGTATATCACATATATTTTTTTATAATTTTTAGAATAAAAAATTACATTAAAAAAATAAAAATAAAAAAAATCATGTTTTTTTTCTGAGTTCTCTGTGACTTACAATCACGAAATTAATATATGTTATGCTCCTTTGTGTGCTCTATCACCCATAAAAATTGCGTGAAAAAAAAGTTGGTGCAACACAACGGAAAAAAATTATATGTGATTCGCGCCTTGTAGTGTGAGTGTATAAACAAACAAGTTCGAACTTGTTATCGAGCTGTTTACTGCATCGTTTGTTTAGCTAAAGTAGCAGTCATTTGTATTACACAAGAAGGCAGTTTGGGACTCAAATTCTGTCATAGGTATTTTGTATCAACATTTTGAAATTATTAACTATCGAACCAAATCATTATTAAGTAATAATGTCGAGAAAGTGTAAAAATTGTAACAAGTACCTGTGTAAGATTCCTGGTTATAAAAAAATTATAAAGAATGAAGAAGAAGCTAAAGTGTTTAGTGACTGTTTGAATAAAATCGTAATAGTTAATGATATTTTTTGTAAGAAGTGTCGACTTATCCCATATACATATTAACAAAAAAGCTTCTACTTCTAAATGTGCAGCATTTAATTTGGCCGAAATAATGGACGATCAAAATAATCTCTCAGTACAATATGTGAAATCAGCACCTAATATCATCAAAGCAGAAGTAAAATCAAGACATATAAATAGAAAAGTCTATCGAATTTACATTCACTATATTTCCGAAGGTAATGACTACAATAGTATTCTTCGTTATTGCTGTGATTGCCCCAATGGCGAACGTACAGTGGGATGCTGTTCTCATGTAGCAGCTATTGTTTATTATCTATCATATGGACGATATTTGTCCAAAATTGTACGTCCTGATGAGGTCCTAACTAAGTTATTTGCGACTCAAAGTGTTCCGATTGTAATTAATTACAACAGTGACGATGATTAATATTTTGTTTCTTGTATTTTGATAGACACGAAAAAGTAATAATAATAAGTATTGAACACTGGCTGTTTTTTTTTTTCATTTCTTTTTTAACTATTATCCCATCTCTTAAGACTAGTTACTTATGTTTTAAAACAAGCTGATGTGAAATTTCGAAAAAAAAAAACAATGATGTAATGTGAAAACCTTATAATACAGGGGTATACCATAAGACAGAAATCACATATAATTTTTTTTCGTTATGTTGCACCAACTTTTTTTTCACGCAATTTTTATGGGTGATAGAGCACACAAAGGAGCATAACATATATTAATTTCGTGATTGTAAGTCACAGAGAACTCAGAAAAAAAACATGATTTTTTTTTTTTCTTTAATGTAATTTTTTATTCTAAAAATTATAAAAAAATATATGTGATATACTCTGTAATGTAACCTAACACCTCGCGTTAGTTTCACTTCTTTATCTTAATTAGCTTCAGAGATATATCACATTCAGTAATAGTCAAGCATACGGATATTTTGCTCTCTATCTCAAGGTCAAAGCGGAAGTCGGTCGCGAAAAGTACATAAATCGTGTTTGAACATCAAGTCTATATTAAAACATAAGTTTCAATATCGATTCCCATTTGGGGGCCGACTCGTCATACGTATCCGGCTAAACCCTTTAAAACGTTGCCTAATCCCTTCAAACGTTTTGGCAGTACAGTTTTTTAATTTTGTCAGACTATGATGTATTAATAATTGTTAAAATACGTAATCTGGGATCATCATCCATTGTGAATACTACTGCCTTTCTTGTTGTTTTGCTGTTTTCCGTGATTATGTTGTTATTGTTTTATTTTTGTTTTTATGTTAGTTATAGTTTTGTTTTTGTTAAGTTTTGGTAAATATGGACCATGTCGGTGGAGGGCCGAGGGCCTACAACAATTACGCTCTAAGCCCCCATACCTGCCCTCAACCTCTGACATTCCAGGAAGTTTTTCCAATGTCTTCATCGATAATCTAATCTAATCTAAATGTCTGAATAAATGTTATAAAAGTAATAATAACAATTTCATTTTGTTTACCATTCTTTCTTGAGCATCGATATTTAACTAAATTCTATTCTAATTATATACATTTTACAATTATAATTTATGAAAACAACAGATAGATAGTTTTAGTTCCATGTTGGCTTGAGAGTAAAAGATGAATTAAGAAAATGCTGGCCTCATCTTAACCCCGAGGTATCGTAAAAAATGTAAAATTGCCCAGCTCTTACAGATTACCGAACGTTCAAAATTTCAACAAAACTATAATATACACATTTTAAATTTATCTTGAAAATAAAATGTTCTGCCCTGCTGCTTCTATGACCCTCTTTTTTCTAATGTTATAAGAGTATACATTGTGACGATTTTGCCGTTCCTCTGATACTGGCGGCTGGGTCATGTACTCCCACTTGTCTCCCCCAGATGCGGCCCTGGATTGGCAGTGGCAGCATACACTTAGCAGTGCTAACTTAAATATAGGATACCCCAGGAATATTTGAAATATAGGTTTCAATATCTCGGTTTCTCTAATCAACATGATCTTCGCTCTAGTAGCAACCTCATTCTCCAAACTCACCTTCATCATGCCGTATTCGTTTCCAAATCTTTTACCCTAACTGCTATTCGCCTTTGGAATGCTTTACCACTTCACATTAGGACTAATAAAAGTATAATGATATTTAAGAGATTGGTCCGTGAGCACTGCCTTAATATGTAAAATTTCATTCCCATTCTGCAATTTATTGAATATATGTACCTATGTATGTTTTGTGTATCATTATTCAGTATGAACATTCATGTATGAATCGATTTTATTTTTTCATTTTGTTTATATGAATTAACTATATTCTTAATCAAAGTAGTGCATGAGGAGGTTAATTTAAGTGAAAAAAATATAAGTCATTTGTAGAATCAGTCAATTGCAGAATCAACCATTGGTAGAATCAGTCATTCACAGAATTGTACATTTCAAGAATTAGTCATTTATAGACTATGTAGTCATTTTGCGAATCGATAATTTGTCGATTAAACCAGTAAGACAACTACGCTCTTTAGAATTTAGTGTAGGCGACGGGCTAGTAACTGTCTTTATTGGCAATGATTCACATGAAAATCGATGCGCTATTTCATTGGCAACGTGAACGTTAATCCCAGTCAAATAAATTAATTATAATGAACGTATACGAATTATGTGACTTTATATTTATAAGAACGATTGTTTACTACCAGAGACTTACTAGCAGAGGTAAATATAATTATTTAATGGATAATTATATTTACCTCTGCTAGTAAGGGGAATCAAAACTTATAATATCATAAAGCTAAAGAGTTTGTTTTGTTGAACGTGCTGATCGCAGGAACTACTTGCTCGAATAGTAAAATATTTTATTGAGAAATGCTATAGGCTATATAACATCACGCTTTGACTAATAGAATTGGAGCAGCTATAAAAAATAATGCAAAAACGGCAAAGCCACCCGGGGGAACCGCTGGCGGAAAGCTAGTTAGAAATAAGTAATCGTCAACATCCACTTTTAGATACATGAAAAATCAGTATTTCGTTACAATCTTAATAACACGACCAAAATTACTTTCTCACATCAATCAAGTCACAAAATAATAACAGCAAGAGGTGACAGCTATTCATAATGTTTGAGAAGTTTGAAAGTCATTCAAAATTCATTTTCGTTGATGGGAATCTCATTAAACCTAGCAAAATTTGGTGTGATCAGTGATCGGTGATCAGAGAAAGCTTTGAGTTCAATACAAAACCGACGGAAGATCCATCGGTAACAATGGAAGTATGCGTTTAAAGTCATCCTACCAATATTATAAATGAGAAAGGATGGACGCATTATTGTTAATCTGGCACGCTAAAAATACAAAACCGAATTTGCTAACATTTGGTATACGAATAATTCTAAGCCTGAATTAACTTCTTTGTAAACGACTTAACAGTTCCCGGAATTTACTCCACGGAGTAATATACTGACGAGTAATCATGTAAAACACGTGTAATAGTTTGCGAGTTATTAAAAGTAGTTAAAACTCGTAAAACACTGCCCTTTGACCCTATCTACACAGAATGAAGGTAAGGTAAGGTAAGGTAAGACAGAAGGTAATTAAATGTAATATATGTACTTCAATTTTCATACCTATATAGGTCCAAGACATCGTGCCCGTGAGCGTTGTCATGTGTGCGTTGCTCGAGCGCACTTTGTATCTAGATAGTCTTCTGTTATATATATTATATTTCATTGACAGATACGTGGATTTCATCTTGTTTTCTCATTCGCCTCTACGCCCAGCCTCAAACAAGTACGTACAGGGCGGCGAGGCCCTGATCTCCTATTTCTGTTGCTAACTGCTTAGGTGTAGGTGGGATCAAACGAATCACTAACAACATTATACATACTCGATTAACAAACTAATTGCTATTACATATAACACATTAACGAATGTAACCTTTACCTGTGGGTTGTGTTAATACCGCTATTACGTTTCGATGAAAATTAACATACTTAATTAGAACGCACCTACTCATTCGAAGACGCCTCGTTAATTAAAACAAGCTCCCGAGCCTATTTTAAATACATAAACACACCAAACTCTGCTTACCAGTAATTATAATTAATCAACATCAAAAAGGATAAGGTACATATCATTACTCTGCCAATTAAAGACAGCGTCTATATATGTATTAGTAGTTAACCATTTTTCCGTGACGTCACTCGCATAAATTTTTGACTATCATCACCTGCGTATGATGTAGCTTCCCGTGTGTGAAAGAATTTTCGAAAACGGTTCAGTAGTTTCGAAGCCTAATCAATGCAAACAAACAAACAATCAAATCTTTGATTATTTAAGAAATGAGTTTCTTAGTAATAACAGGCCATAAAATTGAAATCTTTCAAGTATATTTTTAAATCATTATTTCAAACGCTTTAAAAGAGCTGAGCAATGCCTACGTTATTTAAGAATCTAATTATATTTTATGTTCACGATGTAGCATTGTGATGCAAAATTATCAAAAATAAAAGTGACTTACTACTCTCAACAAGATAAGATATTTGAATATTTGTAATAAGATGAGGATATTCATGGCAAGGGCGTAATATTTAATATTTTTAAACAATGGGCTTATTGTTATTCCTATATGTATATTTAATAATTTCAAGACGATCAACATCTTTGATCTGATGACTAAGCCTATAATGTAAGTATCTGAAACTGTAAAAACATATATACATATAAACTATAAACCGGCCATAAGTGCTAACAACATGTACGGTATATATATGTGTAATGTAATTTCTATGTAAATGATTCAATATTGATATATTTTGTTATAAATCATCATTTGCTTGTATTTTTTATGTTTGTCTCACCGCTCTTAGTTGGTAGCGAATGCTTTATGGCTGTGAATCAGTCATTTTTACAGTTTTAATTATGCAAAAAAAGCACAAATAAATTATTGAGACGATATCGTTGTACACACGGCTGCACGTCAGACTGCAGATACCGACTGTAGCGAAAGTGCTTCGCATAGAACTTCCCTACTAACTTTGTTAGAAGTTCTATAAGAAGGACGGTGTTTTGCTTACGCTCGTAGTATGTAGCGTGACCGTGTGTAAAACGCCAAAGCAGACAATAATAGACAGATAGAGCTTCTCAATTCTGTTACCATAACGGGTACATCTCGCAAAAACAACACATAAAACGTATATTGAACCCATCTAGAGAGACACCGAAAACATAAACAAGGAACATTTAAAATATCACACATAGTCTACTTTTAGATAGCTAAAAATAAAACTACCAACAGCAAGCTAAAATTAACTTACACGGTGAATTAAATTAACTTAAATATTTATATTTTCCAGTTCAGTGGTGAATACGTGCGGTCTTAAGCAACTAAAGATGTTAAACAACTTTCTCGAAGGCTGGTCATGATGGTAGACCAAAAACTATCTTGAGCTGCACCGTGTATCAGGATTCGTTAACCCACCAATCCGTAATGGGCCCGCGTGGTTGGTTACAACGCTTGTACCGTATCGTATGTCATTCATAAAAAAGAACTGTGCTTAAGGTTCATAATAGAGAGAAGAACGTATGGATGTATTTGATTACTAGTCACGAGGAATCGCGGTACCAGTTACTTACCACCGTTTTTGCGTCGGACGACTAGAGAAAAGAGAAAATTGTCAACATACTCTATTACTTTGATCCTAATCTTTACAATGCTTTTGATGCACGAAACCAAAAGAAACGAAATCCTGAACAGGATAGAAAAAAGATTAAAATATTATCAGAAGATCACATTCATTAAATATAGTTTAGTTAAAATATATTTCCTAAGAATGCTACTAGATGGAATCACATAAAAGATTATCTTTTCATCTTGTTGTCTGAGAAAAATCATAAAGTAAATAAATAAGTGGAATAAATGAAAAAACAGCGGTACAAAGTACGAAATCTAGCAAATTAAAATGCAAGGTCATAAACTATTTATACATTTACTAATGAAATAATTTCATTAGCTAATCGTTCTAAAGTACAGAAATGTTCGATTATAATAAATATTTGGTCAGCCATCTTATTATATTTCTTCGCATTGTTTCATATTCTACCAGGACACAGTACAGGGACAGCACTCCTTAAGGTGAGGTATGCTAGAATATCTCATGGTTTCTGACGAAGAGTTAAAGTGGTTCTCCTCATATCTTCGAGACCGTCAGCAGTCGGTCCGGTTGAGTGAACTCTGGGGTGGGCTTGCTGCTGGCGTTCTCCAAGGCGGCATTCTTTCTCCACTCCTTTCTTCAATTTTCATTAACTTCATTACGTCCAAACTTCAGTGCTCGTATCATCTGTATGCTGACGATTTACAGTTATATGTTCAGGAAAACGTCGATAGGTTGAACAATGCAATTGATGTACTAAATAGATCTTGACGCAATACTAGTATGGTCTAAAAATTTTGGCATTAATGTAAACCCCGCGAAATGTCAGGCTATACTTGTGGGCAGCCGCGTAATTTTAAAACCAAGTTGCGCAATTTAATATTAGATCATACAGAATCATCTCATTTCTACTAGGCATAATATTTATAAGTATCTATGTATTTATTATATATGCTTTATATGCACTATAATTCATTGATTACATAATGCACCTGCTTTTCTCGTTTATTTTAATTTCCACATCACCTAAAGGTTGACTGGCAGAGAATGCCTAAGGCATTAAGACCGCCTTTGTACGATTGTGCATAAAGAATTAAATAAATAAATAAAAAATTACTATAGTACAGAGAATAAAAATACAATCACGCTCTGTACGCGAGCTGCAAGACTATTTTTAGATCATGGACCAAAATAACTGAGTGCATAATGGAACATGCAGAAGATTGACCGACATATTACATACATACCGACATATAGGTAAGTAAGTATCGTCTTTCCAATCAAAAATCTATTACAGGTCACCATATAAGAATGCTTCTACATATACATCCCTCTTACTTTATCTACCTTAGGTTAATATCTGTACACGTTCCTTTATTAAGTACACCCACAACATTAGTAAATCGATTACATAACCTGTCTCAAGTGACGATCTAGAAAAACAATCGAAAAAATAAAACCAATATCATCAAATATTTTCAAAGTACTTACACGACCCGTGGAATGGAATGTTGGATGAACAGCTAGCTAGAGCATTGAATGATCGGACAAAAAATGTTGGGGCATATGGGTAACGATTCAGAATCAGGAATCTTCAGATTTTTAACAAGCCAAATTGAATATCGATTAATCATTTAATTAATTCAAACCATTTCACAATAAATAAATTATATTACTCCGTAATAGCGGAAGACCACCTGGCTCCGGTCGTAATCAAAGGAATTGTTAACGCGGTAAAAATTAGGGTAAGATACTCTCCTACCTACAAGCTAAGTTCATTTCATACAAAAATAATATCATAACGAAACTCCTGTGCGATCAGAAAAAGGACAAACAAACCTACTGTCTCATCTATATATATAAAAATGAATCGCAAAATGTGTTGGTAAGCGCATAACTCAACAACGCCTCGACCAATTTGGCCAAATCTTTTTTTAAAATGTTCGTTGAAGTTCAAGGATGGTTTTTACGGCGAGAAAAATTAGAATTATTGCTGGAAAAACCCTAAAAATAGCCCTTTTCTTTTTCCCATACAAATGATTTGTAACTAAAACGTAGTCAATTTGAGCTTTATTGCTATGGTATAAAGTTCATATTAAATTACAAGCACTCACTGTTGTCTAAGCAATGTAGGTGTGTTCCTAACGTCAAAGATCATATCTATCAAAACAATGTGCGTGTGTGCGTTGGAGCACAGAATACATAGTTGGAGGAGTTTAATGTCGCGTTCCGAAACTCGCGTTTCTTTTGTATTAGTTTCGGCACGCGAGATAAAATGCATCAGTTTCCACGTCATTACATGTATTGCCGGAACATTGATGAAAATACGCTCTGTAGTAGCAAAGCTGTTGGGTCCTAGATAGCTCATTGGTTAGAGCAGTCCCTGGATCGCGAATGGGTTCAAGTCCCATTCCGGGGTACAGGTAGATGGATTCTTCCAGCATTTTTCCTTGAGAATGTTTATATATTTTTTTAATTCGAATAGTTTACTTTTATAATGCTGTTGTGTGTAATGTGTTTTTATGATCATAAAAATCTCTTTTTTCTATATTTAATACTATTACTATTAATACATTGCAATAATAATTATGATTCACATGATTAACAATAAAGCGATTACTTACTTTTAAATCCTTATATATGTTTTATTTAATTATTTTTTATTCACAACGCCCTATCACCAGGGTGACGGTTCTGTTCAGGAGAATTTTTTTAAATACGTAGGCAAAAAAACTGTTACATTACAAATCTTTTTGACAGGACGAAGTCTGTCGGGTCAGCTAGTTTATAATAAAAAAATGTGGATGCCATTTGCTTATCTTAGAGTAGATAAGTTCAGAATTCCAAGGATAATTTTCTGATCTTCGGACATTCGTCGTTCAACAACTGTTGTATGCCGTTTCGAGTACATTTAAATTTTGCGAAGCGTAACGGCACGCACGCTTGCAACAGATAATTTATCAGCTGAAGAGTAAAAGGAGCCAAAACGCAGAGCAAACTAAAATACTCTTAAACCTATTTCTGATATATGGTCAACTAAATGCAGATAATTCATTTTGAAGCGCACTTAGTAATTTTAAGTATGCATTTTGATATTATTTTGGTGTTCGAAACATCGTTTCCCTTACCTAAGCCTCTTTTGGTCATCTGGTGAAGTAGGCTGACACTTCACTAAAAGTTGGTACTTATTAGGTATTTCACTGTCGATCATATTAATTGGTAATATAATAAGGTCACATGAACAATAAAAACATTCAACAGGTTAATCAAATCATTTAAATGATCACGATCTACAATTGATGAAGGTAAAAGAGAAAACTACAATAAAATAAAGAGTCGAAAATTTCCTCTTTTTCGAAATCGGTTAAACACATTTCACTAAGTATTCTGTGATTTTACCTCTTATAACCACAAACTTATGAATCACCATCAATCCTAATAAAAATACGTAATAAAATATTTTGTTTACCATGCAGTTTTAATATGTGGGTTACCTCAATTGCTATTTATTTGCAGTGTGTAATGATAACGGGATCGGCACTGAAGAAAATATGGCTTCATTAGTTCAGGTTTTCCTCGTCTAAGTAAATATAGAATTGAAATCGGCCCCAATAATCACGATTCTCTTTTCATAGTAGAATCCTGTGTGATGTGACGGTAATTGCATAGTAATATAATATTCTTTACATCATCCTTCGTCGATCAATACTGAAAAATTCCAAGTGTACACGGCAACAGTAAGAAAAGACAACAGACGTGGTCCGGTAACGGTAAATCTTATGCAGATGGTAAAAGGAAGTGAACGTATCACGCATTCCTTCCCCATGTTTCATAGCTCCCATTAGTGGGACGGTTTACTGTCTAGAGAGAGAGATGGCTGTCAGGAACCAGTCTTTTGTAGCCCGCAGAGAGAAACCCCAGGTTAGAGAGTACTACACAATCCTGACGCACGTTAAGAGGTAGGTACGGCGCGTAACGCATTCAACCTACGACGCTAAAAAAAGTAAAGGGGCCCGAAGTGGGGTTGGGTCCGGTGTTTTCCTTGCCTGATCCCGGATCCTTCCTTCAGAGTATTTTATCAGGTAGGCCAACCTTTTGAATCACCCTTTGAAGCAAATCTTAGTGGTTGATGAGTTGTAATTTGAAGGTTCATAAGGTTCATTTCTCCAGTATTAACAACAATTATGGTGCTGACGGTACAAATCTGTAGATATTCATTTGAATCATCCAAGCGGTAAACGAGAGCTGTGCTATACCCGAGATCTCTTTATGTACAAAGCGTGAAAAGTACGCTATCTTAATACCTGGAGTTTATGCAAAGTGGTAAAATATGCAAACTATACGTAGCACGCAACAAAAACCTGCTTCACAATTTGAAAAACATGCTTTTAAGTTAAGAACACACAGTAGAAAGTGACATTACAAATGGGTTTATTTCCACTGAGCAATTTATTTGCAAAGAAAATAAATCTGTGAAAGCAATAAAATGAACTGCAATTTGGTCAGACCAAAAACGTTCTGTTGATTTACTAAATAAGGCTTGCTGGTTAAGAAGATTTATATGTATATATATATTTTTAAATAAACGCAAATTCAAAAACGTCAAAATAATACTCATTTTAAAGATGGTAGCCATATGTTCATGCATTTTCCATTGAAATCGGGCGGGTGCTTTATGTATGCTATTAATATTAACCACCCGGCTTTAACATATAAAAAAAATGTAAATAACAATCGCTTAGCAAAAGACATAAATACAAATATATTCGTAGACATTCCTCGCATTAGTTGAAACTTAAACATATGTATACCATGGAATAAATCACGACATTATCGAGCATACGCAACGCAGCAAAAAGTTGCAGAGGTATTCTTTGAACGTTGAGTACCGACCTTTACAGCTGAGTCAATATAGTCGAATATTATCAACAAGTTGTTAATAACATCGTGAAGATTAGATAACATCCACTAACATTGAGTCCTTCGTAGGTGTTAACTGTCATTATAGATTATAAATAATGCAGTGATATAACCCCTAAGGCCAAGCGGAAACTGTTTAAGGTTAACATTTATTAATAAATCTATGAAGGCACTTAAAACAACTTTGTTTCGAACTAGAAAGAAATATTATAGAAACTTCTTTATGTATTGTAATAGAATCAAGCGTTATTTTGCGAAAGTCCATTCCTATTACCATGAAACAGTTTGATGCAGTTTGTTTGAGTGTAAATTCTGACTGGGTGTGGAATATCTAGCAACTTTCACTTAGCCAGTATCTGCAAGTTCTGCTGTGCACAGATCTTACACAAATTCAAATGTACAAACAGCAACAAATCTAGCAAACATCTACATTCTACACGTGTTTCTCCTCTTTTTTCCAGACTTCTTCGTTTTGTATCATATCTAGTGAATTTAACTGTTAAGCATTATCGGCAATTCGTCGTTCAGTCAAAGTACAGTCGACAACAGTTACCACAAATCAACCAATCTGTAAAGTTGAAAACTAATTGCAAACAGAGCCTAATGTGCAATGTGACCGTAACCATTATCGCGGGTAATGTACGCACTGTATCTAACAAATATAGTAATGAACGTTGAGTGCATTATGATACAATCCGATGTCGAGGCAATCGAATTCAGCGTAGGTAGTTTTTAAGAGGGGGGTATTCTAGTGCAGAATTTCAAAAAAATCTATATTCTCAAAGCTTAACCTTTCAAGAATATGTCCTTAAAAGGATTTGTTAAAATTTTAATTATTTCCAGATATATAGCTATTTTAGTGACATAACTTCTAAAGTGGCTCGGCTGGTACAAATCTAACAAAAGACATTAGGGACGCCTCAAAAGAAGCCAGAGCTGCTCGTTTAGAAGAAAGAAACGCAGAAAATACTTTTTTAAAGTAGAGGAAGGCCCAATGTATGGAGTACGAATCGAGGGTTGAATAAAAGTAAGTATAAATTGTCATTTTATGGTTGCCACATAAATTGGGACGCTTTGGAACCCGCGTGACAGCTACTAAGACACAGAGGTATTAAAAGCAAATTTTTTTCATAATAATTTAGTGATATTGTTCCTTAGTTGCTACCTAGGTTAGAACCCAGATTGAAAAAAAATGCTTTTTAACACCAATAAGTAAAAATATCTTTATACGAACAGTTAACCGCGGTACTGGTGTTTGAATAGTTTAAAGTAATATAACAGTAATTTACAGTAGCTAGACCTAACCTATATCATATTCCATTATTGAATTACATCATAAGGTGTCAGTTGGTTTAATACGTCTATGATGTCTACATTTCGCGTAGCCTTCGAACATTACCACACTTCATTAAATGTTAATATTCTTATATATTTCAGCCATTCCTGTGTATGGAAGTTATTAAGTAATAATAGTATGTGCTATCATGTAGATACACAATGATTTTAGTTTTAATATTTATCAACATTAGCGATAAAATAATGAGTCATTGTGTGAAAATACATAATTAATTCTAATTAAAAAAATGGCATAAGTAAATAAAGTTTTCAGAGGATGAAACAAACGACTTCATGACACATTAAAGGAAAACAACACGACTATCAAAATTGTAAAGCCGAAATAATATTACGACACTAGTTGCGTGAAATTAATTTACATGTATGTTCATACGTATGTTCAGTTCACAGTGCATTTATTAGTTTCACGAGACTAAGAGTAGTTTCGTGCCATGCCCATTATTCATGATATCAGTATCAAACAACTAATTAAACCACTATGTAAATGACGAAACTAGCGCTAACTACTATCTGCTTCGTAATCGACAAAACTTCGCTTCGCTATTGACATAGCCAGTGTCTTACAGATACTATTGACAATTATTGATTTCACGCTATTATGAAACTAATTTCACATGTACTAAAATTAGTTTTGTAAAACTTGTTTCCTCCTTCATGACACTAATTTTGTAATGTGAATACAGCATAAGTTCACAATAGACTAATATTATAAACATCACTTAATAGGTCAATGTACAAAAAAGGTAATGTAACAAAGAAGTTTTTTATGTCTTGTAATTGTTAGATTGTCACGTTCCCTTTAATCGTAAGGCTTTTTACTGTCGTCTCGCTTACACGTGTTGTCTAACATTGTAAGATTGAAGAAAACCTACTAAGGCCATTTTTTTCTTGGCTTCTATACATATTATTTAAATTGATTTCTGTAAAAAAAATTTATAGTCTCTTTACAATTGACGCGTAGCGATTGATTTAATAACACCACTTGTTTATTAACTTGAAATGGAATTCTATAATTTTATTATTACTTATTTATTTACAACGAATAAGTTCAAGTAGCCGGTATTTTCGAAATATATATATTTCTCGCTTATTTAATCAGATGCATAGACATTTTTTGATTACAAAAAGTACATCATTTCAAATGAATTACATATGACTTGGATACGCATTATTATATGGTCGAGCAATAATACCTCAAATCTAATTTTTACAAGAGTAATTATAATAAAAAAGATATATTATATTTAGCGAAGGGTTGTTCTGTATTCATCCTACGACGTCTCGTACCATCATAACTTTACTCATCCGAAACCTATTCCTTACTCATCCGTAAGCAAATATTACTAAAAAACAGTATGAATAGCACAACAATGTTAATATTTTTGCGGAAAATCTAAATATATATAACTCAAAGATGACTGACTGACATAGTGATCTATCAACGCACAGCCCAAACCGCTGGACGGATCGGGCTGAATTTGGCTTGCAGTTAGATGTTTTGACGTACGCATCCGCTAAGAAAGGATTTTAATCATTTCTACCCCCAAGGGGATAAAATAGGGGACGAAAGTTTGTATGAAACTTTGTTAATTTTAAACCGATCGGGCTGAGACTTTGCATGCATTATGCTTATATGACGTAGGCGTCCCCTAAGAAAATATTTTGATAATTCCACCCCTAAGGGGATAAAAAAAGAGATGAAACTTTATTTCAGATATTTTACACGATATAATGAATAAATATTCGATAGAAATGCTGCTCAAAGTAACGTTACCACGTGGACAAAGTCGCGGGCAAAAGCTAGTTATTATAAATAGGTTGGCGGTAAAGTTTCTTCGCATTTTATATGACAAAATGTTTTGTATTTACATTTTGTTTGATACCATTTTGCCATCTTGTAGCTAGGGATTAGATCCCTTTGCTATATAAATTTTGAAGCATCTGATCAAAAAAACAGAGGCAAGTGGTTTTGGTACTCCTCGCGTGATGTTAATCTGCTACTGCCTAAAGAATTCTGAAGAAACCGAAACAGATGGAAATCTGAAGGCGCTATACGGCGGATGCATTAAAACCTACCAGGCTCTCTTAATTTTTCTGAGTGGCAAAAGACGTGCGAGGTCTAGTAGTATCATGATGAAATCAATTTTGCACTCATTGTGCTATACTGAGTAATTAAAAAATCCACCAGTCCCAGGACCCATTCCATCTAGGGGTAGGGGAGACTGGTGGATTTTTTAAGTATTTACATTTAGAATAAATTCTCATTTTATTTCAGTATTTAAAAATACTGGACACACTTTGTTTAAAAAGTTTGAAATCTAAGGACGAAATTAATATTCTAATATTCAGAATCTAATAGGTCAAAATTAAATGGTAAACAGAATCCTTGATAATGGTTGGTAAACAATTTTTAAAATAATATTTTGAAGACATTCTGTAACGTAATACCCTTTTATCCTGAAAGACAATCCGACTTCGTTCAAGTTCGTTTTTAAAACGAAATATTTATTAAGATATTCAAGTTATGACAATATTATTTTATAATGGGTTTAATTAAAACAACACTATATATTTTGATGTACAGCAAACATTAGGTGTGCATTCAAAATTAGTTTTTACAAAACCACATTTGCCTAATAAATATTTAAATTGGAAAAACATTCTAACAAAGTATTCAATAAAATACACGATCTTTTTTCGATGATATCAATAAGTCGTCTAAGTATTTAGGTATGTTATTTGACAGGACGAATCCAGTTATACTAATATTATAATAAAACTCGATTGTTTGTTTACATTTACTTCTTTTTCTTTGTAAAAATCTATCTGAAAAGATAATAATTTACCTACGAGAAACTACGTCATAAGCGGGCCATAATTTGTGCAAGCGAAGCCGCGGGAAAACCACTAGTTTTCTTGATGTCGATACAATTTTAAGGGATTAAAGCCAGGCCATTTTATTTCGAATGAAAAAAGAATTTAGACAAACGGTTACATCCTCAGCTTTTTATTGATATTATTGAGTTTTAAAATTAATATGAGACTTACGGCCAGAAGCTTCATTATATATTACATAACATAATAAACAACTGGAATCGAAACAACGGAATACTAAATAGGCGTAAAAAATGATATTTTTAATGTTTAATACAATTCAAACGAATTCAACTGACATAAATATGTTAAGTATAGTTCGCGTTGTAGTCGAAATTCGGACAAAAAATATCAATAGACAGAACATACATAATAAATAACTAATACTATTTGTACATAATAATAATATTTGTGAGTAGTTATAACATTTAACTTACTTATAATATTATCTATCTATTAGTGTAAGCAGCGTGAAAATCTCGAACGAAAGACGTGAAGATTTCTTAAGAGTTTATTCTGTTCAAACAAATGCGACCTAGAACTGTTATTTATAATATCGTTTTTCATTCTTTGGTTACCTGCTTGGTGGACTTAAACTACATATGCGAGTGTGCAAGCGACAACATAAATATATAATAAAATAATATGACAATCTTATACTAAATGAAACTCTTAAGTTATTCGCCGTTTCTATAACTAGGGTTTCGTTCCGCCCTATTTACTTCAATCAAATTATTATGAGACGTGCGAACACAGTGTAACGCAAAACCAATTAATTTGTTAGACGAGACACGGCGACAAGTCGCTTTGTTAACTAAACTGTTAAATTAACATTATAGAATTTAATTATTTTGTTTATTTTATGTAACATATTAGAGTATCATGGGAAATAATGTGGCAAACATTTTTACATGTATACAAATATGTGTAACAATAAAAATGCTATAAAAATATACAGAAATGTGTAAAAACAAACCATTTAGTTGGTCCGGTTATTAATTACCGTGTTCCAAAAATTAAAAAATATCTCACCTCTCTAGGCATGCCAAAATCAACAAAGACAGAACACACAAACTACCATAACGACGAAAAACCCAAATCTAATTACTCACTACCGTTTCGTTGATTGATACGTTACATTGTTCGATAAAAAACTCACTAAAACCATTGCGACTAACAACGATCAGGAATTTTATAGAGAAACTGAAATAATTCGATCGTATTGCACGCGCACTACCACCACCGTTCAACAATGTCTATAAAATGACGGTCAGCATGCTTGTTTGATGGCTTCCTAAATAGAAAAAAAAAAAGAATTGGGTGCATTGTTTACTATTTGTATGAATCGGATAGAGTGCAAGTGTTCCGTGTCCGTGTCGGTTCCTGTGAATACCATTCAGTAAATCGGAACGGATGACTGAACTATGTTAACAATACAATGCTCTACTCGCAACGATCACCGACTAACTGTTAATTACATTGACACTGATCTACTGCAAAGTTGACTCTCGATCCTCTCCGTTAAGTTCTCAAAGTATTAGTACCGCGGAGATTTGATGAACGGCGAAACATGGCCGAGTTATTGTTTTTTTTCTGCTACATAGAAAGTAGAATAATGTTGTTTATAAAAACAAGATAAAACGCAATTGTATAATAGCTATCATCTTTCTCAGGGGCGATCACTTTTGCTTATTTATAACGAAATATAGGAAACTAAAATATTTTCAAAGTATAATTTGATGACACGTCATATTATTTTTAAGTTCTTATTGATTTCATTATTAAAAATAAGACCAAATTGTCAATTCTTAATAGACATTGAAATAAAAAAAATATATATATAAATATCGTATATTTGCAACTTGGAGTTCAACGTCAGAGAAAGTCATGGCTTTGGCCTAGCTGTTCTACATTTACGGCAGACTAGTTTAAGTTCTTCATAGGTTCATTTACTTATCAAGCTATCGAGGACTATATTCTAACCGCCTTAATATGGCACATAAATTTATATGATTCAATTCTTTTAATCCCTAATTTATTCAAAATAAAAGGGTAAGCCAACGACACATCTGTCCAGTTTGCTATTAGCAACAGCCGAAGCTTGAATCAACAACAACGTATGAGAACTTGCGGTCATGACCAACATGTTTAGTTTAAAAATCAGACATTGTTCTTTTGAGTGGCGGCTGGCCGCATGACGCAAGATATGTGGAACATTTGCGTGCGGCTTGTGCAATCGAAACTATGCATTATCAAACTTGAATTCTCAACGTGAACCTAGCTTCTTAAAAATCCCTCCTTTTACTATGCGACATTACTATAGGTATTTTTTGTCATAGCGCACGTTGAGAACGGTAGTGACACAATGCAAAAAATGCGATTTTGAGTAATGAGCGTTTAAAGTTCAAGAAATTGTAATCAGCCCCTATAAACAACGTATCGTCACAACGCCACCTAGCAGTTTCTATGCAAGCTACGTTCACAGGGATCTTTGCATTTTAAAGTTTATACTTAACAAAGAAAAATGTTGCCAAAAGTAAAAAATACGTCGTTTTTAGTTAGTGACATTGTCATTCTCAACATGCGATAGATGCATTTAGATCCTTTTTCAGAGCTCATAGTCTACGAGGGCAAACGTATTTGATTAAATAATAAACAAATTCCAAAAACTATGATACTTAAACATGTAGCTGTGTTTCTGAAGGATCTCTCCCATAAACTGAATTTAGATATCCCTAGATATTAGATCATGTTGATATATATATATTTTTTAATGATAGTGTAAGACGACTGGTATTAATTGTTAAATAGGTATTTGACAATTTGTATTTTATTATTATTCTATATGTAGTTTATTTATATTTATTTATCTATTAATATAAAATTATATAATATTTATAATTCGATATTAAAGGGTACCAGGGACATCATAACACAATATTGTTTTATGATATCCCTGGTACCCTTTAAATTGACTTCTCTCTTATTTTCTGATAATATGACGTTTTTGGATTTTAATTTTTAGTGACCTATAGTATGTTGTTATTTTAATTTGAGTATACGATTTTTTGTAACGGAGACCCTATATATAGAACAGAGAGAGCTTAACAACTCGTTGATTTCTGCTTTTTGACTCCTAGTGACCTTTCCATGGCGTGCTAATTAAGAATAGATTCACTATAAATAGATAAAGATCATTATTATATAGATATATACATACCTATATGATAATACAATATAAATTATATGTATTTTAATAAATTATTAAGCAAGATAACCTTCATGACTTGCCAGTTCTAAAAACAATACTTATCAGTTTGTGTTGTTACCAAAAATGCAAATGATTTGCCTTAAAGTGAAATCAATTTCAAAGTTGGCCTAATATTATATTATAAAAACTAATGTTAAAAATATATTTGATAAGATTACTTAATTTCAAGTTTGCTGAACACGATTAGATCATTTGATAGAGGAAAACGACAATATTTGTATTGCGGGCAAGGTTGAGTTATCTTTTAAGAACACAACAAATCTTACCTTATCTGTATCCGACGGGAGGGTTCCATACCCATACCAGCTCCGTGCAGCTTTCAACCGAGGCTCTTCTCTTGGAGACAAGAGACCGCTGCCCCATCGTACAAGACCTTCGGCTACAGCAGCCACACTGGGCGCCCCAGGACTTCCGTTCGGGGAACTGGGTGATGCCAACCCCTTCTCCGCTACAGGAGGCAATGTCGGCCTCGCACATCCCGTCCGCCTCTCATATATCCTCTTAACACTAGGTTCATCAATATCAGTCTCCAACAAACTCTTCTTATCACTACCTCTCTTCACCTCTGCTACCCTTTTCACATCCTGATTAGATGGTTTTTTCGGCTCCGAGTCTCGTCTCTTCGCACTTTCGTTGGACTCCTGCCTACATAACAGAGCTTTCTTCAAACTCTCGCTGGAGTCCTGTTTCGATATCTGGCCCTTTTTGTCATCCTTTGGCTTCTTCTCGTCTTTCGATAAAAGTGACCTTTTGAGGCTATCATTTGAGTCTTGCTTGTTGATGAGTTTGCGAGGGCATTCTGTGTTTAGCGAGTCTGTTGTTTTAGATATCAGGAGTTTGGGGTAGTCGTACGGTGTGTGGTCAGTAGGTGGATTGAGTTCAAGGGAGCGACGATTTTTGCGTTTGTCAGCTGGAGCTATTTGTGCTTTGACAGGAAGCAACCGCCGCGGAAGCAGGCTGCGGTGGTCAGCGAGGGGCGACTCCGGTCGCAACATGATTGGCGGCGATACTGTAATGCCGCACACACGGCCCCTGTAAAGAGAGAAAGATAAGTTAAGAGAAATAAATGTACCGCGCGCATTTTGAGAAATGTATAAGATAATGCCTCAAAAAATCACTTCAATTATTTCATCTCCAGTGACTTGTTTTTGATGTTTATGTGTATCTGTGGTTATGTTTAAATGATTTAAAAAAATGCAATTAAGTTAAAATTTTACAGGGGAGGCTAAGGTTATAAAACAGCTAGTATATTTATATTAAATCCCCTACAATGACTTTATTATAGCATTGGCTTATAGGTGTAGTTGATGTAGTACCTAAGTAATACACATGTGTAATTTAAAAAAGGGAACAAAGAATGGTCTTAAAATGAATGCGTTGTGGATATTCGTTTTTCACAACAAAAGAGTTACAAGAATACATCAGTAATAGACAATGGAATAAATGACAATGTAATTTGTTTGTGGCCGTTAACCATAATTATACGAGTATACTTATGTGGGTTACTGTGACACAAACAAGTTAAAAATTAAATTTACTTTGCAGAATGAACTGCTAATATGTACGAGGGTCAAACTGAAAGTTCTTAGAAAATCAAAAACTGATTACATTAGCCAGTTATTAGTTTTATTATATCTTTTCAAAATATTGTCCATTCACGTCAATACACCGCTGCATGCGATGGAACCACTGGGAAAAGCACTTTGCCCACTCGTCCTTAGGGGTCTCTTCAATGGCATCGCGATACGCAGCCACCGCTTCTTCAGCATTCATAAACCGCTTTCCTTTAAGTTTTTCTTTAATTTTTGGAAATAAATAAAAATCACAAGGCGCGAGGTCGGGGCTATACGGCGGGTGACCCAGTAATTCAACGTTTGATGTCGCCAAATAGTCGATCGTTCGCTTGGCGGTGTGCGACGAGGCGTTGTCGTGGTGAAGGAGGATCCTACTGCGAGGTCGTTTCTCTCGAACTTTTTCCAAGACAAGTGGCAAACAATTGGTAGTGTACCATTCTGCAGAAACTGTTTTTTGATCCTCTAACACAATTGTTGCAAAATGACCTATCCTTCCAAAGAACGAGGCCACCATTTTTTTTCCCGCACTTCGATCTCTCTTCACTTTAGTTGGCAACTCCTCGAAAGGAAACACCCACTGAGCAGATTGTCTTTTGGTTTTAGGATCATAACAGTAAATCCAGCTTTCGTCACCTGTTAGTATGTCGAACACAGCATTTGAGTCACCTCCGTTAAATCTTTCAATCATTTTACGACACCAATCCACACGATGGAGTTTTTGAGCCTCAGTCAAATTATGAGGTATCCACCGGGCGCAAAGCTTCCTGACCGCTAAATGTTCGTGGAGGATTTTGTGCACTTGACTCATACCGATGCCTAAGCTTGTCCGAATCTGTTGATAGGTCACTCTTTTGTCAGTCTCTATCATACGCCGCACAACACAGATGTTATCTTCAGTCGTCGCCGTAGAAGGCCGTCCCTCACGTAAATCATCAGTGAGATTAGTGCGACCACGTTTAAACTCATTAAACCAGTTGTAAACAGTCGCACGAGATGGGGCTTCATCGTGAAAGGCCAATCGTAGTCTATCATAACTTTCTTGTTGACTTAAATGACATCGAAAGTCATAAAAAATCATTGCACGAAAATTTTCTCGTGTTAAATTCATGATGACGTGACACAGACAATTTTCAATTTGCCGCCAAATCGTAAAACAAATGACAAATGAATGAAATATATACTCAGTAATATTGGCAAAGAGTTATATTTTCAAATTTTAGAATTATTTTTTTATTATATTGTTTATAAGTGGCCAGTTCTAAGAACTTTCAGTTTGACCCTCGTATTTCAATTCTGCTAATATTAACGTACAATTAATTACATTTTACTATGCATAATTTTCCGATAATAGGCAATATACATAACAAAAAGGAATGGCGTCATGAAAATTTATGTTTTTTTTTTTAATTGTTCGATATTTTTGGTATTTTTTAACTAAAGAGAAATAATTGTGTCCAAGGAGATGTTATTGGTATGCCATTTATCACACTATAATTACAGTTACCGAATAACCAAGTTATCCCCTTAAAAATATATAAACAGTAGCTTGTTTAAACCAACCAGATGTTGCCACTACATTTGCAATAAATTAAAATGTTTCACTTAGAAACACGGTGTTTTAGTTGCGTTTAGATCTCCAGTCCAGATTATAATTCAACAGATCGAGTTGAAAGCAATTTCAATATTCTATACTTTTGTGTGTGTTTATAGAGTCAAAACATAAGTTATGAAATTGGCTTAAGAATTTTAATAACAACGACAATACCAATCTTTATTTTCGCAGCGATAAAATGAACTATGTCATTGTTCGTAGGTAGCTATCTCCTGTTTACGACGACGTGTTGACAACAGATAAAAGCACGTGTTTGCATAATAAACCATTAAGAAACACATCGGTGTCATTCTATTTTAGCGTTTAACCCGTAGCCAATAAAACGCAATTGCGTTAGTGATAACTAAGACCTAAGATATGAAAAAAAAAACGAGAAATGATTCGCGTGATAGGGTATCATCATAATGTTTACTGTTTTCACACGGTGTCAAAGTGCTATACCCTCCTTTTGATCCATAGTTTATTATATAATCACAGTAATATATATTGATATGTAACACAAAGATTATAAAAATGAATATGTATGGGAATGTAAGGAGTGGAATACCGACGAAAAGATTGTTGTGGCGACATCTATCACGTCGCATCAAAATCGTCACAATAAAGGCCTGCAAAGCGAAAGCTTCAAGTTACATCGAGTAGTCACGAGATGGTGCCAAAGTACCTGCATCGCGCTGACTAAGTTTCGCCGCAACTTAAAATAGTACAACGTCTAACCTACATCGATTTGACCTCGGTCCCTGAGCTACCAACACCCAACTCGAAGGCAGACAATTTTCCTTTAATCGTTGCTATCTCCAAATTGCACCATAAACACCTTACTGGTCCTACAGAGTGAAATATGATATTATCTTTTCCACACATACATATTATGTGGAAGAAAGAAGTAAACGTTGATATGATTACTGATCGAAAAGTATGGAAGAAGGAAACGTATTGCACCAACTCAAAATACGATAAATTGGGACAAGAGACTATGAGAGCAATTAAATGATGATGATTCAATCAGTACTAATATTATGAATGCTAATATGCAAGGTCATTTGTAAAACATCAGCAATCTCGCAGGACTGGATAGCAAAAATAATAAACAACAATATTTGATCTACGAGTTAAACCATAGTTAAATAATTTGAACATAAATGATATTTCAAGTTTTTGTTGCACAGTCAACAGCACGTCGGATTATACAAAACTGTCAAATTTCCCCATTCGATTTTCAATCTTATCCTTTGCGGCTAGAGTGCAAAATTGATTGCTTAAATTTGACATATTGTAGTAATCTGACGTATGTACTGACGTGACTTGTAACATTTAAAAGTTTATGTTTTATTCATAGACGAAGGACGACGCTTCGCTCGCGCGCTTTGCCTATAGTACAAGATCCCCTTTTTTTAGCTCCTGACATAAATATGTAATTGAGTTTTTAACGGTTGGTCACTCACTACAGGTGCTGGAGGATGCAGAGGCCTGGTGGCAGTGGCGCAATGTAAAGTACGTAAAATCGACACACATTTAAAAGTGCTTTTTAAATTTAGCGATAAACTTGTCAGTACCCTTCTGCAGATCTCAGAAGTTGGTATGAAAATGAGCACCGAAAAAGAGTTTCGTAATGGTTGACAGTTAATTTATTGCGAAACTATTATTAGTCAGTTAATAAGCAAACTCAGAACTTCATTTAATGGAACAAATAGATTCAGCAATCGCTAGAAGCTCATTTAGGTCCGCCGCCGCCACCAGGTTCATCACCCGATTCTCGCATATTTTTGTTCGAAACAAAACATTCGAAATGTTTGTCTCATCAAGACGCGATCTAGCTACTTAGTAGCTCCGGGAAAAATTTACACCCTTTTACAATAATGAGGAAGTATTTAAAAAAAAAAAAACATGAGAACCCGAAATCAAACTAGATGTTGCTACGGTACGTTTTTGATTTCTCCATGACAACTCTTCCGGTTTTCTTTCATGTTTAAAAGTAAATTAGTTTTCAGAACTCAATAAACAACTCATATTCTATTTGACCTTTTTCGTATTTGTATTGATATTTAAGTTTCGAACTTTCATATTTTTTTTAATATGTTAGTTAAAAGGAACGAAAATGGCTGTCTTTGGTCCGTTCGTTTCCTGCAAAAATCAACTTTCGCTAGAGTCGCCATCTAGTGAAGGTGCTTTTTTAGTGCTTTTTTTTTTAATATTTCCTCATTGCGGATTATGGTTCGGTTTAAATACAACGAGTATTTAAAATGAACCGAACTGATTTAAATTACTATACCTAGATCATTTTAAGGAAAGTGAAAAGGATACATCGACTAAAAACCGGTTTCATTCTGAGGTTTATCAACCCGTTTTATATACGGTATCGATATTAGGCAAAAGCGGAGGTAAAGGTTTTAAAATATCAAGTAAGTAGTTAACGAACTGAACTTCAGTTTGTCATCCATATGTTTACAAGCATTTATTTAAATACAAAGACGGTATCTGTATGTTATGTTCATCAAATCTTGTAATTGAATTAGA
The DNA here is from genome assembly GCA_918026875.4 of Diatraea saccharalis. Taxonomy (NCBI): domain Eukaryota; kingdom Metazoa; phylum Arthropoda; class Insecta; order Lepidoptera; family Crambidae; genus Diatraea; species Diatraea saccharalis. The sequence goes on along the minus strand of OU893352.1, from coordinate 729,314 downwards.
AAGCAATTATCCTCCACCTACTAGGCTGAAATTTTGCAAGCCTTATCTTTCCAAACTTGGCTCGGCAGTTTTCAACTTTTACTACTCTTATATCCGAGAAGTAATGAACTATACAGTAGTATAAATTTAAGCCTAACATGTGTTAAATAAGGTGTAGTTAGTCAACTTAAAGCTATGTAGTTACAGCATATAGAGTAAGAAGTTTGGCTTTACATAAGATCTGAAATCTTTTTGACGGTGCGAGCCATATGTGCTCTTGCCAATATGTCACATTTAATATAAATAAAACAATCCATCACCCTCGAAACATAAAGTCATAACTATTTCCACGAGAAACTAATTACTCCTTGTTAATATAAGTAACACTACAAAGAAATCAACACAGAACAAAGGAGTTATTTAAGAGAAACGTGACAAGACAAAGTAGCGAAATACATAAAATTAAGTAAGACCATGATTGAACAAAACAATTAGGTTCATAGAATAATCTGATTATTGAAATAAAACACATTTGTTTTCTTCTCGTACATTTCATTATTAATTAGATGTTAATCGAAGCAAACAATGAAGAAATCAAACTACTGTGAGACAGACTGGGACGTCACTATCATTTAAAACCTTAATATGATGAAGGTAAAGTTCAAAATCAAATGCGGAAATTATTTGTTTTGGAAACCTGGTGCACTGTTGTGTGTACCTAGTCAGTATCATTTGTATCTACTCAGGCTATAATAGCCACGTCACAAGGCATCCCTTGCGGGGTAAGCAAAGAGGATTAAGCGCCACAAAGCTTTACACGTCTTTCTCGTCGTTTATTCTCTTTTCATACATGCATTTCAGCATATGCTTCGATAACACACGGTTGATTTCATCATGATAGGTATGAGGTCCTTCCTGAATTTAGAAGCCAAGGATGCCGATATCCAAGTGATAAAATAATATACCTAATTATAATTGTATACATATTTTAGCTTATATACTTTCACTATGTGATAATTCATTGTGGTTTTGTGTCAGCCAACAAAATCTCTATAAATTATCATATAATCCGTCAATTGGTAAAATCGCCATTCAGAATCCTTTCGTAGTTTATAACACTCAAACAGACGACCACTACGACTTTGTTGTGTAATATACAAAGAAAATTCTGAAAGCCTATTATTGTACTCAAAAATTATAAATATTGCATTTCTTGTTATATTAAACGACTAAATACGAACGCAGAAAAAGTTATATTGCAAAAATCACATCACATTAAAATTGGTATCTGTTGGCCTTAAGCTATGTGCTGTTATGTAGAGATAAAATTACAATCAAACAGTTTCATAAACTTTAAACAATGGGTTTTTATACGATGAAACTGGAGCCTGTGACAGTTGAATGTTTTGAAATAACATGAGAAATTAACTTCATAAAGTATTTCAATCGACCTTAAAATTTACTTAAATTCTGCTTATCATAAAAGTCATAGAATGATTACAAATCTTCGTATTTATTAAGACACATGTGCCGTATTTATTAAGCCTGTGTCACGCGCGAACGATGTAGCTTCTCGTTAGTGAAAGAATTCACTTGATTGGATCAGTCTTTCCGAAGATTACCACTACAAACAAAGTTAGAAACTTTATATTTTCTTAATATTATTATAAATATATATCAACTAGAATAAGAACATATCCGAATTATTTTACGATAGTATTATAGTACCTATTAAACTCTTTATTTGAAAAAGAACGCACGAAAAATATACGCACATTTATTTATTTTTTTGTTCAACACATTTATTAATGTTTCGAATGAAAGTGCACCATGTTCTATTACTAAAGGAAATTTAAAAAAGCGTAACATGAGGCGACATTGACAATACCTAATCCTGATGACTTGAAACAGAGATTTGAAGTTCAAGTTTTCACAAAGCATCCGTAGATACCCACGTAGATTTTCATCAATTAAAGGACAAAGAAACGTCAGACCGTCAGAACGTCAGAGCAAGTGACACCATAACGAATAATCGAATGATCCATTAGACACATTATCTACATACAAATTGCACATTGTAAGTAGAATTCAAACCAAAAACAGTTTCATGTAAAATGTTGCCAAGCCAAGACGATATGACTCGCACTGTCAATAAGTTAGCAGATTTCGTGCGAGACAAGCTACTAACTCTACACGCCAACCATTTTTACACATCGAATTAGCCATCTGCCCTGCGATTCTGTAAAAATCCAGACCCGAATTCGAATTCACTCATGTGTCCGAATTCACGTCATTTAGTGTAAAAATTCTATTGATTCCATTTTTTTTTGTATAAAAATACAAAACAAAATTGATTGAATACACGTGTCTCGGATATTCTATTCCTACATCATTTCGAAACTCACTTCACTTATGCTACGAAACGTTATTACCAATTCAAGGTTGAGCGTATGCCTCTTTTTGAAGTCAATTCGGACACCTGAGAGAATTCGAATTCGGGTTTGGAGTTTTACAGAATCGCAGGGCTGATGTCAAAACATACAAATTGTTTATCATAAGTAGAATTTTAAAAGCAATAACAGGTTTGCATATAATGAAAGGTTTGTATATAATTTTAAACGGTTAAAGGCGGTACGAAGATCGCCGGGTCAGCTAGTATAATACTAAAAAAACATATATACTCATGGCTGTTCACACTTTCATTTAATACATCTCAAACAATCCTGAACTAAGTATACCTCATAATATACCTGGTATACCTTGTAAATTAAATTTATAAAACCAAAATAATGTTCACCTTTATGGTGAATATAACAATTTGCACAATAGGACAATCACTACTTATTTTAATTACCCGACAGCGGCGAAGCGAAAAGGAAGGTGTGTATGTAAGAATGCTTATTGCTCATCCCTTATAACTTCGAAACTACTCATCGTTACCGGTAGTCGTAAGCCACTGATCAAAACAAACTGTTGTGGATACGACTACGCTGTCCTTTGGCCATCGCTGTTGTAATACAGCTATCATTATAAAATTTCTTGTTTCAAACTTTTTAGAGCGTGATTTAGCTATTGTTGGGTTTTAGTTTGAATTTATTTTATTTATTACATCTGTAGTAGAGATATAAGCCTAGACAGATCATGATTTGAGATTTTTTGAATTCAATTAAAAACTAGAAATGCTGTCCCTAAATCCATTAATTCAATAGTGATTGATGAGAGAATTACCCCTGAATACAAATTTAGATACAACAGCAAGAAATTCGCCTGTGTAGTTATTACATTAAGTATCGTACATATTTCTAATAAGGCTATCATCAATCGGCGACCTTCGAGAAGTTTTCCTACGCAGCAGTTATTGCGTAACATATAAACATAAGATAGAAGTGAATATACTAAATCAAATATAGTCCGTGGGAACCCGTGACGTCATCTGTTGACTAGATAGAGCGACGCCGCGGCGACACCAGGATTACAACTTTATCTAAACAACACTATTTTTTAGGGTATCACCTTAATTTAGAATGTTTGCGAACTGCGAAAATTGTTTTAAATTAGATCAGGACAAGGATTTAGCGTAAAATTGATACGCTAAATTTATATGTAGAAATAAGAACATAATGAATTCAAATACCTATCACATTAGCAGGCATATTTTGAAAAAGAGAGAAAGAATAAATAACTAGATGAAACAAATAAAAAAACATTAAAATGAGGTTGTGTGCAAATTATATGTTAAAATATATACATACTTATTCAAATAAAATAATAGTTATTACAGCCGAAACCTGCCTGCTTTATTTTATTTACAACTACGAGTAGCTGTTGAACTATGTGTAATCACAGACGCAGGTAGTTCAACTATATTAATTGTTTATGAAAAAATAAAATAATCATATCAATTCCCTTTTTAATATTAGTATAAACTCGTGTACCTCAATCAATGTCATTAAATCCGAACTCAAATCAATTTAATAAAAGTATCCTCTATATATTGACAGTTGCGTGGTCGGTAACAAGTTCAGCAAACAATCTACACGTAGATCAGAGTAAATATTTTGCATTCGAGTCCGCCTCGATCGGTACAAGAGTTACCCGACGAATTATATTTGCTTTGGAAGAATTAGAGTTTATATTCCAGTCCGTATAGACCAAATACGAAAGTCAGCGAAACCAAATCATTCACCAATTTATTAAAAATCCTTAAGTTCTTAAACTATACGAAAATTTCATATTTTATGATGACCCTTTATTTATAAAAGTTAAATCAAAGATTTGATTTAGAATAACAATACGACTCAAATAAACAAATTCAAAAGTATTCCTCTTTTTCGTTCAAATTACATACAAGGTAAAACAAAGCGTAGCAATTTACATAACCTCCAATCACAATGATTTTTGTAGAAATTTTCAACTACATCGAATTTATACATAACGTTTACGCTACAACTTTCTTCATGTATTACTTCTATCATCCTTGAGAATTGAGAATTGATATTATATAATATTTGGTGATTTTTGGCAATGTTAAGTTTCAAAACCTCGAAAATTGGGATTCTCAAACTTTTACGGTAATGAAACACGGTATTTTTTTTGAGAGGTCTGCTTTACAATCGGCGCTGTACCGTTGATCATGACGATATTTATGGAACCCCATAATCACTAATAAAAATGATGTATTTATATCAGTAAAAAAAAATAAGAAACAACATATATTGTGTATATATGTTATAAAGAGGAAAGATTTTTGAAACTACTGGACATATTTTAAAAATTATTTCACATACGGGAAGTCCCTTCACACGCGGGTGTCACAGACCACATTTCAAGCGGATGAAGTCGCAGGAAAACAGCTATTATATTATAATTCCACTATAAAAATAAAATAATAGCTTCTATGGATAAGTTAATAATATCGTATGGTTAGACAAACAGACGCTGAACTGATCAAATATCACTGTCGTCATGCTTACAGAAACGCCCACACGACATGTCTGCAATGAACTAACAACTGCATAGTTTATAAACAAAATTGAATCACAGACACGCGTTACTTTGTATTTTATTTATTTATTATAACAGCTAAGTAGGGGAGGTCTGACACCGGGGTTACGACTTTGTGTACATAAAGAACACATCATTTTAAGGTTCTGCAAACTGCGAAAATATTTCAAATTAGATTAGTACAAAGATTATCATAGAATGAGACAAATTGAAATTATATGTAGATAGGAGTCAAAGAATTCAAATATCACATTAGGCAATGACGAACAGAGAAAGAATAATTGAAGAAGAAATAGATAAAAATTATTTAAGAAGTTATGTACAAGTGAGTTTTAGCAAAATAATATACCTTTTCGTAAGGGAATAGTTACTATAGCAGAAACCTGTCCTTTTTATTTACAACTAACTGTTTTCTCGCGACTTAGTCCGCGTATGTCATCCGCTTCTTATAGGCGAATTAAAAAATTGATTGAGTTGTTTCGGAACATTTTCAATACAAACATTTATTGAAGATAAAAAAAAAATTATAATGTGAATTATAAGGTATGACTGACAGTGAAGTGGAAAAAAGACTGCTAGTTTTTTTAATGTCAGATATTTTTACTGGTATTTCCACTGATGGCGGGGAATTACTTTTTGGGTGGTAAACAATCCAGAGCGCAATTGAACAGACAAAAAAGCTCAACAAACAAATTAATCAAAATATAAATATGTCTTTCTGTTGCGTAAAAGCATCATCATCAAGAATGATTTAAATTATGTTTACATTAAATGGGATTAGAAACTATTAGACCTATTTAAAAAAATATAGGCTATGATAGGAGGATAAGCTCTCTCAATATCGAATACTTATGCATCAAAGCATTGAAGAAGAACTGAGCTACAGATACAATTTAGAGGAAACTGGTAAATAAATATTATTTCCTTATAACACTATCGAAAAACGAGAAGGCCAATACACACAAGAGAATAAGAACCAATAAAATATGGCATCAATATTATTTACATAACGCATGTAATTTTGTATTCGGATTGTATTATTGTGACAAGGATAGACTAGTGAATATTCCCGTTGTGATTATAGGAATTCATAGAAACACCCCATCTGAGCTATTTAAAAGCTAGGCAATGGTTTACCTTGTTTACACAACACTGACGTCACTTTACAAACGTTTCGGTAAGTGTTGTCTTTATTTTATATTTACAGGGGCAACAGGAAAAACCTACGAATAGTTAAAATTAGTATGCCAAGAGAGCGATATGCTAAATAATCGGTTTGTTATCTAAGGATATTAATTCAGTGATATCCAAAATCTTACATAAGTATTTTCCAACTTTAATATATGCACACATCTATAACTATGAGTTATGTTTCCAATTGCCTTATCTTAATACAAGGAGAAATCCTAAACCAAACGTATGAATATTAATAACATTTTAAGATATTTACAGGCGACGTGGATGTAACTATCAAATATTTTAGGACGTAAAAGAGACTTTATTTATAGAACATCATTGGCTTGTTCAGTATTGAGAAAAATTCTTCCATCACTGATCCATATTGCAGCAACGACAATTATCAAAACACTCAAACCTCGCAGGTAATATAGAAATAAAACTGTGCCCTGGATATCCAGCCACCTATTTCAGCAACAGAAAACTGGACTGGACGTTCTAATAAAATAAGTTTCTATATGCATTTTTCCAGCGATTTAATCAGCCACAGTTTTCAAATTATAATATTTCCGGAACCATATAACTGAATATCAAATATCGTAGAGTAGAGTATTTGTTTTGGTAAGAGTTCTTATATGTTGGACTTTGCCCCCAAAAGACGTAAAAACATAATAATCAGAAGTTCAAGTTCGGGGGAATAAAATATTTGAGTGGCAATTCAAAGTTTTTGCAGTATCGACCTTGAAAGCGATCACTTGTAAAAAATAATGTATACTTTATTATGTGCTTATAGTCAACAGTAGTCCACCAGTTACTATAAAAGGTAGAATTTCTCCATTAGATTTTAAGACAATGACAATAAGTATTATTAAATGACACTAAAGTTCAAATGGATTGAAGAATTTTTACCTTTTGTATTAACCTATGTGTTGCTTTGTGTACTATAATAGTAGTAAGTTAGTCGGCGCCTGAATCAGTATGAAGTTTCTATTTCCTTACTCTAAACCAGTGGTGTAGATGGTTTTTGGCTGGCTACGCAAAAAAATAATATATTTAGAGCCCGTAGATCTTGATTAATTTATTTGTGTCTCAGAGTTAATTAGATATGGGGGTTCACCTCTCTTATCTAATTAACAAGGAGGTGGTTTACTTACAATCCACAAAAAAATTTTCGCGAGCCATCCCTATATCACCCACGATTCAATTTCGGGTCGTGACCCGCAGTTAAGGAACGCCATTTCAAACAATTTTTTCTAGGTATATTCCATCTTTCGCTTTACTCTTATCCATCAATTGCTTACAGATACATTAGAGTTTATAATGTCATTTAGTATAATTGCTTTCATTACATTTAGTAAATGGGGTCTTGTTTTATTGAATACAGTAAGTTAAAAAGGGGTGAAAAGCCAACACCGCAAAATTTAGACATTAAAAAGGTAAATAGTTTGCAGGTAATCACCTGCAAACTATTACGATTATTGTAAATGTCCTGTATAAATGCCTCGGCTACAAAGTGTCTTGATTCATTAATTTTCCCTTTGAAAAGAAGTAGCATTCCAATACATTGTGATTTTTCTATCGAGTTTTTATATAAATTGGCGTTTAGGCTGTAGTGATCGTTTACAGATATGATTTAATTATATTTGTTTTATGTACATAGTAACAAAAAATTAAAAAAAAAAATTATAACCATATTTATTTAATAAATCTCTTTGGATTTACTTTTAGCAACATTTAATTGATCTGCATTTTCGTGAGATGCTAACATAGCTAAGTTACCAGACCGGGTGTTATGGTGAAATTTCACCCACACGTCCATAATTGTTTACGCAACAGCGCGCATAAGGTGCACTTTGTTATTATTCGTGTTACGTCACCCAATAAGAAAATTGAAAGTGCCCACAATAACTTTCACCGCGGCATCAACGTTGCGAATCGCTCAGAGCTTAAAAGTTACAAGTCACTAACTTATTGCCTACTAAAAAACATAGAAATTCTGAAGAAAAAAATAGAGGTAGGACCCTCGTAAGATACCAATAAGGACTAGGCAGTCAACCTGCGATAATAAACATAAGACTTAAGTTTAACGGTTCAAAACTCCTATAAGTACCAGGTCAGAAAGCATGAAGTTCAGGCCTATATAATTGTGTTACCATTACTATTTTTGATAATAGGGTACAATTTAATAAGTTCCTATGCGACGAATGCGATACGAATGTGTCTAATCTAATGCATTGAAAAAACTTCGATCTTGATCAATAATAAGATTTCATGGAAGTGTAAAATCCTATAATTTGCTATTTGCACATAAAATCGTTGAATATATATTGATCACGGTTGATAAACGTGATATGTGAATACGAATCATGTATTGTACATGTACTTTGTATTGACGACATTATATATGTGTATAATGGTTATAATCTAACTTACCATTATTATGAAGGGACGGCTGGTGATCGAGCTGGATCATCCACCTGTAGAGACAGGGAGATATAAATCAGTGACAAAGAATCATTAGCAAAATATACTAAAGTTAAATAAAAGCACCATTTATGTATATTAAGACGTTAATAAAATATTACATACTAGCTTTCCACCAGCGGCGTCGCCATTATTATTATTAAACCATCCTTTTGAATCACGCTGTATACTGATGAAAAGCGCATTAAAATCCGTTGTATACTTTAAGATTTCAGCGCACAGACAGCCGTTGCGACTTTGTTTTATACTATCTATATATAACGAGCTTAACAAAATTATAGGGGTATTTTTAGTTATGACTACTTTTGGATGATACTGTACTATTGACAATACACAATCATTTGAAGGGTCTAATGGGCGAGACAGGTGTTTTCCAAAATATATGATAAATTATTTATTTGGTGCTTCAGACGCCCACACAAAATATCTTTGAAACACAGATATTAATATATATTATGAGTGTGTGCAGCTGAATTGCAAAATGTGTCTGGTTCCACTTAATATGTGCACAAAGAACAAAAAGCTGTTTTACAGCTATAACTCAATAGTTACACGACTCAATGTGTATAAATTAATACATAAGTAAATAATCTCATTATCATAAATAAATTCATTTATTTTAGTAATTATTCCATCGTGAAAATATGTTGGATACCTTGTTTATTATATTTATATCTGATATAACATAATGTCACACAATTTTGTGACATTATGTTATGTTATATCAGCGACAGTGATTCACGGCTTTTTAGGAATAAACTTAGAATAGCAATAAGTTTCCTTATTAAGAGAATGGTAGACTTGCAAAGGGTATCTGTAAGCGACGTATATACTCACAAGTTTTTTTTTAGATTATGATTCAGTGATATAGAATATTCAATTCAAATTCTGTTCAATAGTTATTTTTTCTTTAATATTGTTGGTTGTATGCTAGTAATTCAAATGATTACATCTTGACAAAAAATGAATAGTTCGCAAATCGTGTTAGTACCTTAAGTAGGCAAAAATACTTTGTCATCTACACTTTTTCGATAAATCTACTTTGAGTTGAATCACGGGCATTTTCGTACATTTCTAAAAATAAAAGCTTTCCAAAAGCCCAAATAACTAACGACATAAAGGCACCAAGTGGATTTTCTAAATTCATAAAATTATAAAATACCAGTAAAGGTATATATAAAATACCAGTTAAGGGCACTGAAACAAAGCAGAGGTTAAAATAAAGCTTGTTTAAACATGTATTAGGAAAAAATAATTAGTAAAAGTAATTTTATATTATGTAATAACAAAATCAATTATTCTGTACAATTTAATGGCTATACAAACATTACTTACACATTAATCGACCTTTAATTGATAAGATATGGTCACGCGTTTCTTAAAGGTTACAGCAATTACTTTTGTTTTAAAAATAAGTAATTAGTAAAACTAAAAATAGTATTAATTAATCGATAGACTAACTAAACAATTAAAAGTGCTGATCTGGTATACTAATAATTTACCGCTAACTAATTATTTACATACTGTGATGTAACGTAACAAACAAGGTATTAATAAATAATACAATGACCGATTAGGATTATAATTAGATATCGCCGTGGATCTAATGATTTAAAACGGAGATCAATTCGGCGAAATTCCATAAAACATCAGACTTATTATCTACAAAGATTAAAAAAAGATAATACTGCTTATTTGCATTGAATGGGCTTCTAAACAACTGGACCAATTTTAAAATTTCTTTCATCTACGGAAAACTACATCATATGCGAGTGACATATAGCAATGATTTCTGCGTGTGTAGTGAAATAAAACAACACGGAAACTTTTTCTAAATAGGTACAATCTATTGCTATTCACTCCTTTTTTATCAGCACTTATTGCTTTTCCCTGGTTTTGTTTGAATAGACATAAAATATATATTTTTTAAATATTATATTAATTATACTATTCACCAGTCCGCAGGTTGGATTCGGTACGGCGAGTAGATATACCTCCTAAAAATAAAGCAAACACCTGAATGTTAAACTTTAATAATCTATTTACGGTCCTAGGACAAATAAAAAAAAAATATTATTATTAAAGTATGTCCTGCTCTATAGTATGAAATAATAAAAAAAAAATACGATAAATCTAAAAAACATGTAGGATTCACCGAGAACTGGCAGTTAAATATAAAATTGTAAGCAATGTTAAATAACTTGTTTCAGAACAGCTACAAAACATATTATCAATTCAAAATATAAAAATAAAACAAACTCAAGAAATTAAGGTATTAACATAGTACATGAAGGCATGACTATTATTAAGTAGAACAAATAATCACTATATAAGTAACTTGATAATTCTTTAAGAATTCTAGTAAATGTCAAATTTCCTCAAACGATTTTTAACTTTATCAACAATGCATTAAGATTTAAAATCAAGTAGAGAAATTTGTCAGTTTTGTCTAGCTATACAAATATGTGCTCTTGACTATACAAAAACGCAAAATTTACGAGTACTTATAATATTTTTCCAGTCATCAAAATTGAATAAATTAGAAATAACCATCTAATCCAGAAGATATCAAACACCGCAAACTAACAACTCTACGCTCACTGCTGTTCCGTTGACCTGTGCCAATAAACAGCATTTAACCTACTTCCGGAAGGTTCACTAACCCGAGACTGGTATCAAATAAGTTAGAATTGTTTGCCAAAATACCTTAGAAAATTAAGAGGGAACGTCACGATTTTATTACAAAGGACTATCAATAGATGGCTTGAGTATAAAGGAATTATGACTTATTTTAGTTTGTTTGTCCATCTGGTGAATAGTCCAATATTAAAATACGTATTTTATTTGTTGCATAATCAGTAAATTACAGCAATACGTTGAGTGAAAATACCTTTGCACGTTTTCTACATAGTTGTGACGTAGCAAGCCCCCATTCCTCAACTTTAATGTCTATTATTTCTTTTTAACGTGAAGAAAGAAAGAAATACGTATACATATTTTCCTATTATCTGTTCGACGGACTAGGGTCGATGCGCCTGTTTCCCGTCCACCTCACATTTTCGACCATTTAACGGTTCACCCTTGCTAAAAGATCAAAAACAGTAAAGTTGGTATACTGGAGTGTTCAAAACTTAAACACATGGCAACTTGGATACACTGATTACCCTTATATACCCACAATAATACGATTGAACGAAGTTTTAAGCCAAAAACAATTAATAAATCTGAGGGTTGTAGCGTACGGCGTCACACGCATCATATTAATTTGGGGAAAAAGTCTTTTCACATATAGTATGCATAAACATGTAATAAAATCTTTCTGGCTATACTATTTCTATCTGGCTGGTTTCGGTATCAAAAGTTTACATTTTAAAGAAGATAACTTCGAATTCAAACTAAGAAAATGTTACGAAACAATGGATGACATTTTTGAAAAAGTGGATTTAGATTGGCATATCACTAGTTACGACGTAGCCGAAGAATTGAGAATTGACCAACAGAGATTAAAAATAGTTATAGCGCATTTAAAAAAAGGCTGGGTAACTTACGAAACTTACTGAAAGAAACCTAAAGAACCGACTCATTGCGACTCATTTGTGATTCTTTATTAGAGTGTAATGAAACAGAAGAAGAAGAATGTGAAGAAGCTGATAACTGGTGATGAAAAGTGGATCACGTACGACAAGAACGTGCGTAAAAAAGTTATGGTCAAAGGTCGGTCAGGCTTTATAGACTGTGACGAAACCCGAGTTAACTCGTAACAAAGTGACGCCGTATGCATGGTGGGATTGGAAGGGAATAGTCATTGCTGTTACCGCCAGGCAGTACCATGGATTCTGAACTCTACTTCGAATAACTGGTAAGATAAAAGCAAGAAGTTGAGAGAAAGCGGCCAGAATAAATCAATAGAAGGGGTGTGGTTTTTCATCATGACAAAGTTAAACCTCATACATCTTTTTCCACTTTATCGCAAAAAATAAGAGAGTTTGGCTGGAAGGTGTTAATGCATCCACCGTATAGTTATGACCTCTGACCTGCCACCTTCAGATTTCCTCCTGTTTCGGTCTCTACAAAATTCTTTAGGTAGTATCAGCTAAATATCACGCGAGGACTGCCAAAACCACTTGTAGCGGTTTTTTCATCAGTAACCCCAAAATGTATATAGCAAAAATTTTTCGACCAAAATTTTATCTATACACTTTAGTTAAATGTAAATAAACTTTATTAAAAAATGTTTTGAATTTTCATACAAAATGTGAAGAAACTTTTTCCCCAACCTTATTATGTTAGCAAAAAAAATAAGTCCCAATACTTTGAAAGTGAGTTTGGTCATTTCGGTTTATATATATTTGCACCTAGATTATAAACCTCTATTATGTGTACAAATTGAAATGAAATGAAATGAAAATATCTTTATTCAAGTAGGCTATTACAAGCACTTTTGAATCGTCCAAAAAAAACTTTTTTCCCCTACCACTTGTTCAGGACGTCTTTTAGCTGACAAGAAGAACAAGCGAAAGAAACTTATCAGCTTTTTATCATAAGTAATGACATTTACATAAATCATGTCATTACCAAAATAATATGTATTATCAATTTATCACAATAGTAAATACAACTTTCAAAGTCTGTAGGACATAAGTTGAACATATAATTAGTCTTTATAGAACAAAGCGAAGGCTATTAATTCCATGCATTGCGATCCTTAAAGTAATCATCATCTTTATAATAGCCTTTACTCATAAGTATATTCTTTACATGAATTTGAAATTTATTTATGGGTAGGTCAATTACATTTTGTGGAACTTTATTGAACATAGCAATACATTTACCCAGAAATGATCCTCTGGTTTTTTGAAGTCTGAAGCTTGGAACGGCAAGTTTATCTTTATTTCTTGTGTTAAGATTATGAACACTACTTTTTTTTGTGAAGGAATCGTAATGTTTTCTTGTGTACATAATATTCTCATAGATGTATTGAGAGGCAACAGTCAGAATATTTATTTCTTTAAATAGTTCTCTGAGAGATTCCCTAGACCGTAAATTATATATAGCACGGACAGCTCTCTTTTGTAAAATAAAAACATCCTGAATGCTAGCCGCAGAACCCCATAACAATATACCATACGTCATTACACTATGAAAATAACTAAAATATACCAATCTTGCCGTTTCAACATTTGTCAAGAGTCTAATTTTCTTAACAGCAAAAGCTGCAGAACTCAGTCTACTTGACAAGCTATCAATATGAGGATCCCATTGCAGTCGGGAATCTAGTGTAATACCAAGGAACTTTGTCGATTCTACTAACTCAACTTTTTCACTATTTACATTTATAAGTGTACTGACATGCCTCACATTAGGTAATGCAAACTTTATGCATTTCGTTTTATTTGAATTGAGCTTTAAATTATTATTATCAAACCACTGTAGAACATTGTCGAGAGCATTATTTACATCGTCAAAATAATCATTACCCCTCTCAACTTTAAACAGTAAAGAGGTGTCATCTGCAAATAATACTGTCTCGCACAAATTCTTCGTAAAGTGAGGAAGATCATTTATATAAATTAGAAAAAGCAATGGTCCTAATATCGATCCCTGAGGTACGCCCATAGTAACTGGTGCCCCTGCAGATTTCGCTTCATTGATTACTACCTTTTGAATTCTAGCAGAAAGATATGATCTTATTAGATGAAGTGAATTTTTCGTCACACCATAATGTTCTAATTTCCCCAACAGTGTTTCATGACTAACGCAGTCGAATGCTTTTGATAGATCACAAAAAATGCCAATTGCATCTTGTTTATTCTCCCAAGCATCATAGATATGCCTCAGAAGTGCAATTCCAGCGTCTGTTGTACATTTACCTCTGCTAAAGCCAAACTGATTTAGGTGAAGTAATTTATTTAATGAAAAGTGTGCAAGCAGTTGATTGTAAATCATTTTCTCAAATACTTTACTTAACGCTGGTAGAATAGAAATTGGTCTGAAATTACTGGGATCAGACTTGTCGCCTGCCTTGAAAAGTGGGATTATTTTACCATATTTCATTAAATCAGGAAAAGTTCCTTCATCAATGCACTTATTAAAAATAAAAGTTAATTGAGGTGCTATAGCTGGGATTATAGATTTGATAACATAAGTTGAAACGCCCCAAAGATCTTCGGTTTTTTTGACATTAATACAATTAAATGTTTTAATAATTGAGCAGACGTTAACGTGTCTAAAATAAAATTCAGTATTGCACTTATCAACAACTGACTCTAGATGCGTAACCGCAAGTTTAGAACATGAACTAAGATTTCTTGTGATTTCTATTGGTGTCTTAGAAAAGAATTTCTCAAATGTCTCGGCAACCGCTTCATCTGTTTTAATAATTTTATTGTCAACCTCTAATGAGTATGTGCGTATATTACTTTTATTTTTACCCGTTTCTTGATTTATGATAGTCCAGGTTGATTTTATTTTATTTTCTGAATTGTAAATTTTTTCAGATATATATTTTGCTTTTGCTGAAACACATACTTTCCTAAAAATTTTCGAATAATTTCTGACATATTCAATAAACTTTGGATCGGTCGAGGTACACTTTAGCTCATACAAATCATACAGCCTATTTCGACTTTTGTAGATGCCAGGTGTAGCCCAATCACTAAATTTCTTTTTTTGGTTAGTAAAGTTAATTGTTTTGAGTTTAAATGTTTTATCAAATTCTCCCTTTATCAAGTTAAAGAAATTATTATAAACATCATTTATATTTTCCAAATTACTAGTTGTCAACTGAGTCTGATTTGCTGAAACACTGTTTTTAAATTTTTCTAAATTAGTTTTGGTAATAGGTCTACAAATTATATTGCATTTAGGAGAAACATGATGGTGCTCGAAAGTTGCTAGAATTCCGCTATGGTCAGATTGAATACAATTTATTATCGATTTTTTGAACACCTTACATTTACAAAAAATATTATCTAAGCAAGTAGCGGATGTGGGTGTAATGCGGGTAGGTTCATTAAAAATATTTTCTAAATTAAAACATTTAAACAAGTTCAAAAATCTACTTGATTTAGCACATTTTATTAAAATATCTATATTAAAATCACCACATATCACTACTTTCTTATTGACTTTGCAAATTAATTTAAATGCATCCTCCATAGCAGATTCAAATTGACAGTAGTCCCCATCAGGTGGTCTATATACACATATAATAATATACTGTTCAAGTTCCACACATGACAATTCAATATGTCGCTCAATTGAGAGGGATACTATATCTTTACGTTCTTTACATTTTAAATAATTACTTATTATTATTAAAGAACCCCCTCGTATGGCATTTATCCTACAGAATGAACTTATAATTTTATAATTTTTAAAACCCGTAATTAATTCATAATTTTTGAGCCAGTGCTCTGTAATACATATTATATCAATATTCATACTATTTAAACACATTTCTAATTCTAGATCTTTTCCAGAAAAGCCTTGTATATTTTGGTGAACGATAGTTAAATAGGTAGACTTTTCCTTGGTCATCTCATTGCTAGAGATTTTCTCTATTGTCTTATTAAACAATTTAAATTATTTAAATTGTCAAAATTTAGTTTTGGAACATATTCCAAAGTCTGTTTGTTTAAGTCAATATCATTCTGCTCAATAAAAGCAGTAGAGATAGCCAAATTATTGGCTAAATTTTTAAAATAAAATACTAGCGAGGATGCTATTTGTCTCTTAAAATAAAAAGAAAGATAATATTTATCTCTTGTCAAATATAAATTAAAGATTAATTTGTTTATGTCAATTACATTGTAACGTAAAATTTACGTCACATGTAATTTTTCATACAACTTGGCTGAATGGGCCTAATCCCGAGGAAAATTTAGTTTCGTAAAAAAAAAAATATAAACTTCACTGTCGGTTTTGACATTTGTCACTGCACGACCTTTTTAAATAACGAAAAGATGTGACTCTTTTGTTATATTTTAATCTTGTTGCATCAACGGTATTTAAGAAAAAATACCTTATATTTAATAATGGTAAGCATTATTCTTCATGGAATTATAATTTTTCTTATAGTATTTTCCTATTTTCAAATTTTTTATCTTCGCAGGTGGAAACATAAACCTACTTAGGGGTCCACCTTGCCCCATGTTGCTTTAGTTTTTTGTTTTAAAACGGTAAGTTTTCGAAAGGATCGACCGATATATTTTCGTTTGTTTTGTTTTCTAAATTTTAAACGGTGTGATTTTCTTTTCAGCCGTTGGCGTTTTATTTTTTTTATATACAAGTTTTCTTGTACTTCAATTTTGATGTACTGATCATAACCTTTACCGCATGAGCGACGCCACACTCACTTGATACATCACGATCTTGGGCACGCCAGCTTAGCACTATATAATTAAGAAGCAGCTATGTAAGCACGATGCATTAAGGAGCAGCTCATTTGGTGATGTAAAACCTTTTTATTAATAGTTCGAAAATTCCAATCACCTGTAAGACTTTAGAGATTATAAACTTAACTTTAATTTCAAAATATATAAAAGTTTCATTCAAATATATGGCAAACCAAAAGTAAAAGTTGTTGTTTGTTATTTACAAGCCCCCCTTGCGATTAAAACTCCAAACTCTCCGGCTTTGTTTTCCAGGTAGGTCTGGCGCCTGAAAAAACTTATACTAGTTTCTTATAATTATTTAATTTGTTAGTGACCTACCTTTTGGCAAATTTCTTTGCAAACTTACATTATTTTTAATATCACAATTTTCACAGTAATAATTTTCAAATAGTAACCATCACACAGTAATAAATTAATTTTTTTTATATTACAATTGACGCCAGCTCACAGGGACTTGGTTTTGAAGTAGCGAGCTCACTTTACAAGCTTTTTGGTTTGCCATTTTATTAAAATTTTATTCGAGTGTGGTTCAAATTAAATTAAACATAATATGCCTATTTTATTTTAATGTCATAATTACTAATTTGTGTGTACTACTTTATTTTCCCTACCATTTATCTTTGGATTTGTTGCTTGCGGCTAAGCATTTGCTTATTTATGTGAATACTTGCTGTGTTTACACCATTTATTTCACAAGTGATAATGTGAAAAATATTTTTTGTTCAACCACCTACTAAAAGAATTTACTAACAGACAAACTCTGTATTGTCCTTTTGTTTAAACTGATAAAAACATAGCTATTTGATGTGATCATTTGGTTCATACTTTGTTATTTACATTTCTAAATGCAAATTCACAAAGGTTATTCTCTTGTTTATGCTATATAAGAACTATTTGTTCCAACATTTTATATCTACTATATAAAATAGTTTGTTACATTAAGCTTAAACTTTTATAACAGGTTTCTTTTATAAAAGACAATGTTCTGCAGGTTATTTTGAGTGGTTAAAGAAATTATTTTTATTGAAATTAAACATAGAACAATAATAGGTATTAATTAAAATTGTCATAAACTTAATATTTGAAATTAAATTATTAAAACTTATGTTACAACTTAAAAATATATTACACTTAAAGTAATTTAAAACTTAATTCAATAATAATTTGAAAACCTTTATCATCATTGTGGTATTTTGTATTTATTGAACTTGTAACAATTATCATTATTTGCATTTACTTAGAACTTGAAGTTTTAAAATTAACTTTGAATTTTTTGTTATTGAACAAGTGTATACTTAATTTAAGATTAACTTAAAACATTTAGCATTAACTTGAAACTTTTTTGTTATTTGAGTCATATTATTGCAGTAATAATTTACATAAAACGATTGGAACTTAGTTGAATTTTGACAAATAATTTTGACATAGGTTATTAAATTTGTTAAACTTGCTGCATCTTGCTGACCTTTTTGTCTTATTTGAGTGAATTGAATAATAATTTCACTGCTATTTTTGCATTCCACAAAAATGGAAACGGAAAAACTTGCACTGGCTACTGCTTCACAGCCTAAGGAACAGTCAATTACTGTTGCAACAGATACAAGTGATTTAGCTTCACCGCCTGCTTTTACACACCCACTTGCACCTGAATTGATAAATTTGACTGATAATATTACACTACACAATTCAAGATTGCTTGATTCGCAACCAGCTTTGCAACCAGCGACCACAAATGCTTCACACAATAGTACAAATTTAGGTCATAATTTGGGTGTTGACCATTTGAAAAAGTCAACATATTATAAACGTCCTGATGTCTCCAAAAGTAAAATTTTGTTTGATGGTAAGTCTTGTGTTCGTGAATTTATAACTAGTGTTGATGAGTACATGGTTTCCAGATATATTGATGAATACTTTATTGTCACATCGTTTTCAGATTTTCTTACTGGTGTTGCAAAAAAGTGGTTCCGCACTGTTCGAGTGAATTATAGTTCTTGGTATTCTCTTAAAGTCGATTTACTTAAACGTTTTGATAAACTTGATTTTGATTACCAACTTGAATTTCTTTTACGCACACGTAAACAAAAATCCACAGAGACTTTGTCTGATTTTATAATAGAACTGCAGGATATGTCTTTTCGTCTTTCTGATCCACTTTCGGAACAAAATTTAATTAACATTATTAAGCATAATATGTTGCGCTCATATGCCATGTATTTTGTTGGCCGAAACATAACTTCTATTGACCAAATTGTTCGATTGGGAAGAGAAATTGAAGAACTCGCTTCAGAAAGTAATTCTATTAAATCGGAGTCACGCTCATCTTGTTCTAGGGGTAGTAAAATTCATTTAGTTAACGTTAAAAGTGATAAAAATTTAACTTGTTTAAAATGTAAACGTCAAGGTCATAACTATAGAAATTGTTCAAGCATTCCTGGCATTATTTGTTTTAATTGTCACAAACACGGAGTGACTACCCTCACCTGCGACTGTAATAAATCACAAATTTGTAACAAAAAAGTCGAAATTTCTGAACCGGTTCCAAAAAACTAATTAGGCCTCATCGAGCTCCGCTTTGTAGCGAAGTGCGTCGAGACTCGATGGAAAATAGAAGTGTTAATGTTAATAGTGGACATAGAAAAGAATTTGATGATTGGATAAATTACTTGAAGGTATTTTTTAAAAATTATAAAGTAGCTCCAATTCTTTTTGTTAAAAACACTGATAATAGACCTTATCTTAAATTTAATGTTGGAAATAGTAAATTTACTGGAATTTTAGACAGTGGTGCTAATTGTTGCGTTTTAGGTGCGAATAGTCACACACAATTTTTAGAATTAGGATATAAACTTCAACCCATACATAAAAAAGCTCATACAGTGGATGGATCTTCTCAAAATATAATTGGAATTTTAGATTTACCTGTGACTTGTGATGATGTTACACAAATAGTTTCCTTTATGGTTATACCCTCCTTTGAACCAAATATAATATTAGGTTTTGATTTTTGGTTAAAATTTGACTTGGCTAAAGATTTATTTAAACACATAACTTTTGTTAACGACAGAGATGTAAACGTTTGTTCTGTTACATCTGCTGCTCATCTTTCTCCTTCTGAGACAAAACAACTCGATAAAGTAATTAGATTGTTTAAAGATATTTCTTACGAAAAGAATGGTTTGGGCTTAACTCATTTAACTGAACATAAAATAACTACTACTGGTGAACCGATTAAACAACGCTATTATCCTTTAAGCCCAGCTAAGCAGAAAGAAGTGTATGATGAGGTTGAGGTTATGTTAAGAGAGGGAATTATACAACCTTCCAAATCTCCCTGGAGTTCTCCTGTTTTGACCGTTCCTAAAAAGGACGGGGGTATTAGACTTTGTTTAGATTCAAGAAAATTAAATTCTGTAACTGTTAAAGATTCTTATCCACTACCTTATACTTCTTATATTCTAGATAACCTTAGAGGTGCTAAATTTATTAGTGCAATTGATTTGTCTAAAGCCTTTTTACAAATTAAATTACATCCTGCTTCCCGCGAGAAAACTGCATTTTGTATTCCTGGTAAAGGTCTCTTTGAATTCATCAGAATGCCCTTTGGACTTTCCAATGCACCTGCTGAACTCCAAAGACTTGTTGATAGATTGTTTGGTCCTGAATTTGATAAGAATACCTTTTGTTATTTAGACGATTTGATCGTTGTTTCTGATAATTTTTCAAATCACATAGACCTCCTTAAGAGGGTGTATAAAGTTCTTAAAGATGCTGGTTTAACGGTAAACTTAAAAAAGTGTGAATTTTGTAAAGAAAGATTGAGATATTTAGGTTATGTAGTTGATGGTAAAGGTTTACACACTGACCCTTCTAAATTAGATTCTATAGAAAATTTTCCTCGTCCTAAAACTGTAAAACAACTTCGTAGTTTTCTTGGTCTTTGTTCATATTATCGTAGATTCATTTCTAAATTTGCTGACATAGCTTCCCCATTAACTAAATTAACTGGTGGTAGTAAAAAACTTAAAACAGGTCTTGAATGGAATGACGATGCTGAAAGATCATTTCAAGATCTTAAACAATCATTAATAACTGCTCCTGTAATGCAATGTCCAGATTTTAATAAACCTTTCTTTTTACATTGTGATGCTAGTTCTGTTGGTATTGGTAGTGTTTTGAGTCAAGAAGATGATAATAATGAACAACATCCAATTGCATTTTATTCTAGATCTCTCAACAAATGTGAACGTAATTATAGTGTGACAGAAAGAGAACTTTTAGCCATTTTGGATTCTATAGAACATTTTAGACCTTATGTTGAAGGTATGAAATTTACTGTGGTCACTGATCATGCGAGTTTAAAATGGCTTTTAAACTTGAATAATCCTTCTGGTCGTTTGGCTAGATGGGCTGCAAGAATTTCACAATTCACCTTTGATATAATTCATAAGAAAGGTTCTCAACATGTAGTTCCAGATACTCTTTCACGTTATGATATAGCTGCAATAACTGCAAACTTAAATCAAATTGTTTCTCCTCATGATGATATTGTAGATTCTTGGTATAGAAAGATTTTTATAGATTGTCAAAAATATCCAGCCAGATATAAAAATTTTAGAGTTGAAAACGATACTTTGTATAGATTCTGTAAGTCGAAATATAACTTAAATAGTAATTTAGATTGGAAAATTGTTATTCCGAAGGAAGATATTTTGGACACTATTAGAAGTAACCATGACGATTTAAATTCTGGTCATTTAGGAAGCCATAAAACTTTACATAAAATAAAACTACATTATTTTTGGAAAGGTATGTTTAATGATATACATAAATTTATAAATTCTTGTGAAACTTGTAAAGCTTACAAACATTCAACTTCTAAACCGCTTGGAACTATGATTAATCCTAAAAAAGTAGATAGACCCATGATAATGATTAGTATGGATTTAATTGGTATTTTGCCTAAGACTTATTCTGGTCATAAATTTATTTTGTCCGTAGTAGACGTTTTTACAAAATATTGTTGGTTATTCCCCTTGGCTAATGCAACAACTGGTTCAATTTGTAAGTTCCTTGAAAAAGACATTTTCCTGAAGTTTGGATGTCCAAAGATAGTTATATGTGATAACGGTACCCAGTTCACTTCAAAGAATTTTGTGGATTTTCTTAAAAGTTTTAATATTAATAAGATATTTTATAATACTTTGTATACTGCACAAAACAATCCTGTTGAACGTTATAATAAAACAATTGAAACTTGTATATCATGTTTTGTTCGTGATGATCATAGAACTTGGTCTAAATTTCTCCCTCATGTTCAATTAGCTATGAATAGTAGTGTTAATTTAGCTACAGAATTTACTCCAAACTTTCTAATGTTTGGTAGGGAATTAATATTTGATGCATCTTTACACCGTTTTAGTAATTCTTTTGATAATTTAACTCAGATCGATCTGGTTGATCGTTCTAAATTTGCAACTTTTCTTGCTTCGCTTGAAGATATTTTTGTTAAGGTTACGAATTCTTTGTTTAAAGCATACAAACGTAATGCTAAATATTACAACAAAGGTCGTGGGGTCACTTCTTATGATGTGGGTGATATTGTTTGGAGAAGAAATTTTGTTCAATCTAGTGCTGCTCATTATTTTTCGGCAAAACTAGCTCCAAAGTTTATTAAATGTAAAGTAGTTGATAAAATTTCTAATAACGTTTATATTTTGAAAGATTTAACTAAAGGCACTACCGGACGTTATCATGTCAAGGATATTTTGAAAACTTAAATTTTGATCATTTGTAATTTTATTGTTTAAATAAATAAACTTTTGGGTCGGTTCTTGTGATTTGAGTGAAAATCGGGGTTGTAAGGATTTTATTTGCGTGAAGAATGAAAGGTATCCCCGAATGTTAGACGATGAAAGAAAGGATATCATTCAATTACAAATTCTGCTCTCATATAAGTAATATTAATACTTTCCAAATTATTAGTCTTGTCATATAGTATTGGATCTTAGTAAATTTGTTAAATTAATTTAGAATTAACTTAGTATTCCTTCTTTTTACACACATCATAAGATTTTATTATTCTTGTATAGGACAGAATTTTCTGTTGGGATTTTTAGTCCTATTATTTTTCTGTACAGATTTATTTTTAATTTTGTATAAGTTTGTACATTATTTACATACACAGTAATAGTATGTTTGACTTTCGTTACGTTATTATTTTGTTCGAATTTGTGTTACACTCGGATTTGACTTTCTTTGAGTACTCATAAAACCTTGGATTTGACATCCTTATTGTCCTCCATAGGAGACAAAATTTTGATTTAGATCTTTAGTCTATGTTTGTTCACATTTGTGATCAACATTTTTTTTGTGTGCTTCATGTTCGGAAGTTCGGTGGAGTTGTGCCGATCATGAAGTTACATTTATTTTTGTGCGCCTCATGTCCGGAATGCTGATGGAGTTGAGTCGGCCATGAGTGCCACCCTTTGTGGCTTTTGTCACGTTGTTTTTTTTCCTAATGACCTTTGTCATTATTCCTTCTGAGCCTACGCTTACTTTGTTGGGCCTGGCTACGACATTTTTGTTGTCAACGAACCTTTGGTTCGCGATGCGTTTTGCACATCATGTTCGGAAAGCCGGTGGTGTTGAGCCGACCATGATTGTTGCTTTTGTCATAAGACATGCTTATGATTGAAAGTTTTAGGGGTTACATTTTTAGAGTCTGCGACTTTATAGTCCAGCAGATCTCAAACAGTTTGTTAAGGGGACTTAGATTTTTTTAGAGTCTGCGACTTTATAGTCCAGCAGATCTCAAACGGGTAATTTCAGGGGTTAAGTTTTTTGAGTCTGACATTTTAAGTCGAACAGATCTCCACACCCACACACGTATACACACACTCTTACACACACACATACACACACACACACACACACACACACACACACACACACACACACACACACACACACATATACACACACATACACACACACACACACACACATCCACACACACACACACACATACACACACACACACACACACACAAACACATAAACACACACAGTATTTCTTATTTATTGTTTAATTTGTTTCTTAAACAGCGTTTTTTTTGTATTTTAATGCCATTTGCTGTCGATATTGTTTGATGGCCACTGCGAACATCGAGTTTTGCCTCGATTAGTTTTTGGTTTGTGATCAGTGGACGTGTGGTCCGCCATATTTATGTTGGCTCACCACACCGCCATTGTTGACTGCCGACAACAAAACTAAACTGTAGTTTTGTTTTCCTTTGCATTTATGCAGTTCCTATTAGGTTATCTTTTGAGTTTGCCATTGGTTGGTTTTGTTTGGAAATTTTGAGTTGTAGTTTTTGGCGCCTCGATTCTCGATGCTTTAATCGGGGAAGGGTGAAATGTAACGTAAAATTTACGTCACATGTAATTTTTCATACAACTTGGCTGAATGGGCCTAATCCCGAGGAAAATTTAGTTTCGTAAAAAAAAAAATATAAACTTCACTGTCGGTTTTGACATTTGTCACTGCACGACCTTTTTAAATAACGAAAAGATGTGACTCTTTTGTTATATTTTAATCTTGTTGCATCAACGGTATTTAAGAAAAAATACCTTATATTTAATAATGGTAAGCATTATTCTTCATGGAATTATAATTTTTCTTATAGTATTTTCCTATTTTCAAATTTTTTATCTTCGCAGGTGGAAACATAAACCTACTTAGGGGTCCACCTTGCCCCATGTTGCTTTAGTTTTTTGTTTTAAAACGGTAAGTTTTCGAAAGGATCGACCGATATATTTTCGTTTGTTTTGTTTTCTAAATTTTAAACGGTGTGATTTTCTTTTCAGCCGTTGGCGTTTTATTTTTTTTATATACAAGTTTTCTTGTACTTCAATTTTGATGTACTGATCATAACCTTTACCGCATGAGCGACGCCACACTCACTTGATACATCACGATCTTGGGCACGCCAGCTTAGCACTATATAATTAAGAAGCAGCTATGTAAGCACGATGCATTAAGGAGCAGCTCATTTGGTGATGTAAAACCTTTTTATTAATAGTTCGAAAATTCCAATCACCTGTAAGACTTTAGAGATTATAAACTTAACTTTAATTTCAAAATATATAAAAGTTTCATTCAAATATATGGCAAACCAAAAGTAAAAGTTGTTGTTTGTTATTTACAAGCCCCCTTTGCGATTAAAACTCCAAACTCTCCGGCTTTGTTTTCCAGGTAGGTCTGGCGCCTGAAAAAACTTATACTAGTTTCTTATAATTATTTAATTTGTTAGTGACCTACCTTTTGGCAAATTTCTTTGCAAACTTACATTATTTTTAATATCACAATTTTCACAGTAATAATTTTCAAATAGTAACCATCACACAGTAATAAATTAATTTTTTTTATATTACAACATGTATTTTTTTATTATAATTAGCTATGGTATTTAATGTCATATTAAACTTATATCTAATATTATTTTCCTCCTGTGGCAAACTGTTGCTATAAGGTAATGTAAACATAATAATTTTATTTAAATTCAAGGAGCTTAAGGTATTGAAGTAGTTACATAATTCTCTTTTATTTACATTACCTCTGTTTCCAATTAAAATTACTAAGTTTGTACCCTCGTCAATATTTAAAGTAAACACTTTTTGCATTAGTTGATGCAATTCAATACCGGGCATACAATAATTAATTATGTTATTATCTCCCAACTGGTTATGTAATAATTGGCCCAAGTCTTTTCCAATTTCATCACATAATATAACAGTTTTTATACATTTATTATTGTTAAAAGAGTTATTGTCACT
Source organism: Diatraea saccharalis (assembly GCA_918026875.4). Classification (NCBI taxonomy): domain Eukaryota; kingdom Metazoa; phylum Arthropoda; class Insecta; order Lepidoptera; family Crambidae; genus Diatraea; species Diatraea saccharalis. The sequence goes on along the minus strand of OU893352.1, from coordinate 703,437 downwards.
TGTGCTTTGTGTATAATTAACAGAATTGGAGTATAAGGGCTCACATACTGATTGATTATTTTGTTTGTCCCTGGAATCCAGGCCTGACACCAAGGAGAAAGAATTAAATTGTGTACCCTCTGATATAGAGGTATTTGATAAGCATTTCAAGGCTAGTATGTATTCCCCTATCTCTTTTTTGGAGTGATTATAATTTTTAGTCATTTTTACTAATGAATTTTGCAGGTTATTTATTTTGCTATTTAACATGTTAATATTCTCTTCATAGGTTGTCCTATTTTCATCGATTAAATTAGATTTTAACGTTAATTTTAATAACAAACTATTTAAATGAGGTGGTCGAATAAATTAACTACCTTTTATTAAAACTTTCAGTTATCGACCAGGCAGTTTAAAAGTGGGAAGACATGTCCAATTAAGAATTCTTTGCCGTCTTAAAATGTATGAAAATTTTTCTAAATCAAATTTCATAACGTGAGTTCTAAAGACAATTATCAATCAATGGTCAGTTGTTTTCGAACTTTTTTTTTATATAAACTGATTATAATATACAGTTATGCTAGTCGGAAATTGGATGTAGAGCTTTTAATGCTTCCAGTTTCTGATTTTTAATCTCATTTCATTAAAAGTTATAAAAACTTAATGAGTTTATTGAAATTTGGAGCCCATAAAAAAGGAACATTATATATCTAATAACTAATCTATCGAATCTAGCGAATATAATTGTGGACAATTTAGTTCAATAAATTATAATACCTATTTGAAATCTGATAACGTGATAAATATTCAATGCTTCCGACTTCACCGTACACACGCACACCGACGACGTCACATTTTATTCATACTTATTTATTTGAATTCTTCTCATGATTCTGTTAAAAATCTTGGCAAACACTAATCCGCCGTTAACAACTATTGGAAGGTAAACAGCGATCTCATCAACACTCCAAAACATCCGTACAAACATTCGGCGACGGCAAGGTCAAACCGTACCACTCGAATACTTACACACACACATACATAAGTTTTTGTTACATCGAGTGGCTAACACAAACTTAGTATTTGATTCAATTTTCTTAACTTACGTATTTAGAATAGTGAATTTTCTAATCTAAAATCAATCTTTGATACCATTTAAATTGATATCACAAGAATTCGACTATGAGAAAAATATGGTAAATCTGGTGCAACTAAATAATATTTCCCATAAGAATATTATTTTCATACTCTTATAATTTCGAACTGTAGAAACTTCATGAGCACACACTATAAATGTACATACGAAAAAAGGCATCGTCGAAGTACCTTTTCGATTATGAAGTCGGTTAATGACAAACCTTGTTTAGAGCAAATTAGAAATGTTCCATATCCACTTTAATTTATACGTAGAAAAACAAGATTCACTTGTATATTTCTATTTGAATATCTTGAAAATCTTAGAACTTTGTTCTTTATGAATTTTATAAAGATATAACATACCCATTCATTTAATAAAACAATGCATACCTAAATTTTATTCAACTATTTTAGTATGTATTCAACTATTTTAGTGATTGAAATTACAATCACTAAAATAGTTGAATACATATTTTTATTATTTGATAGTTGAGTATTCAGGGAACACAAGAGAACAAATAAACGTAGGTACTTTGTTAAGATTATTTGGTCTTATAGGTGATAAGTATTGTAACCATCTCTATAGGAATTAGCCACATATGTAGAGTAGTCCTAACCGCAAGTACGCTTAGCTACGGCGAAAGTAGTCAGGGCATCTCGGGCGCCGGTAGCGCGAGTGAAAGTGCAGAAAGACACCGCGGAAGACGCAGGCACTTTCGACTGTACCCTTGTCAGATATCCTGCTTAATCGACCAATGCATGTTATGTAATAAACTAACTGATCATAGTTTTGCAGTACACTCACTTAACGACGTAAATTCTGTATGGTTCTATTACACTGGTCGATGGGGTCAGCACGTGGAGTGCCGGCGTTCTCTGTGCGCTAATTTCATTGGTCAATAAAACCATGATCGACCAATGAATGTCAGGAACAGAAATCGCACGCCACACGCGGTTGTCAGCGATCTGTGTAAATATGCTATATATGGAAGTCATCAAAATTGACCAGCTCAGCTGCACTCTTGCCAGATATCATTTTTTACGGTATTGTATAAATAAACATTTTTAGGAATGCTTGCATTGATTCCATTGCCACTAACATTTGACATTTATAAATTGTTAGTCAATCTACTTAAGTGTGACACTGTAATTACCACATTTAACTGTGATTACACAAGATAAATCATTATCACTGTTACGGATTACAATAATTATGTAAAGCAGCATCAAAATAATATTAGATAATTATTATTCAAGTTCAGTTTAAATAGACTTCATACTTAATTAAGTATAGTAGTAAAAATGAATAAGTAGTAAATATTTAAAATTATAGTTATAATTTTCAATGTTTTTTTTTTATCAGTCCACAAGTTGGTAAATATCATTCTAGCAAATATTTTTTTTATAATCACTGACTTTTCTTTCATTGTTTGTCTTATTGTCCTTTAATCTATATGAAAAAAAAATATTTTCTTTATTTTTTTCAAATTTAATGATCAATTTTTATCTATGTCAAACAATTTCAAAATTAACTTTTTATTATAAAATAAAATAAATCATTATATTTGGTCAATTTTGTTTCGATGTTATAATATTGGTATTAATATGGTGAGTTCTAATCTTTTTTCTGCAGTTAAATATCAATATAGCATTGTGAATGCGAAATTGATCAAAAATATAGTAATTAGAACATTTTTATCTTAATTAAAGTTTAAAATTCCTATAAATGTATGTTTTTTATTGGCTGTTTTGCTGGAATGTATAATAAATATGCTCACCCCTCGGAAAAGTAACATTTGGCCTGAGAAGTTAATCAGTTCTCTGAGGTCTAAGGTAGGAAAGATTAGAGAAATAGCCCAGATTGCGATAGGCTGTGGATTCTGATCCCATCTCAGGAACCTGCGACTGGTAAGTGTATTAAATATTTTTCTTTAAGATATAATGTTATTTTAAGATTCTTTTTTTTAATGCCCAAGAGTTATTTAGATTGCACAACCTCTTTGGGTCACCAATTTGATATATGTGTACCAAATTTTGACTAAGTGTAGTTACAGAGATATGACAGACAACCAATAAAGATTGCTTTCTTCCTATGGGGCTGCAGCAATCAAAATGCCTAAAATAAAAACCATAAACTACAATCTATTGTTCTTTTTCATTATTTTAATATGAAAAATTTAGGGTTCGCTAATAAATATCATGATATATATAGATTGATATACATCAATTGATATTTATAATTTTTATTGTTAGTTTGAGTATTGAGTATTCAGTCCAGCTAGAAAATTAACCTACCTAATGTGATGCTTGCAACATTGGCTCGAAGTGGTAGCCTTACTTACTAGAAATATCAGGTTTTGCCCTATAAGCTTTTGGAGATTGTCGCTTGCTTTTTCATTATTTCATAAACAAAGCCACTGCCACTTTTCATATACATTATATATTGATATTATAATTATATATATAAATGTCAAATATTTCAATATTTATTATAAATATTGGATTTTTGCAAACCCTGGAAAAACTAGAACAAAATTTAGAAACTTGCAACTAAATATTTCATACAAGGCCAGGGTTTGATCTGGCTTGTGTTGTTAGTTTATTGTATTATTTTTTTCTCATATTTAATATACATATATCTAAATGAATTGATCAATTTTGTATACATAACACCTAAATGAATGTGGGAACATCATTTTAAAATATAGTATTATAGATTTCAACTATCTTCTAGGTTTTATTATTTCTAGGATCAATTGAATTAAAGATAACATAAAGATAGAAAAGTTTTCTTACTACTAAAATAATGAATTGACATTTAATTCCAGAACAATTGATGCAATATGGTCATGCTATTTTTAAAGGCACAGATAAGATACTTTATTTATAGACATTTTTACTAGTAGTATGCATTGATGAGAATGAGCCAACATGAGTACTTATAATAGTTTGATCAAACCGATTGGGTAGGTATATTATTATTATCCATTACGGTAGGGTCCAATTGAACCTAGTTAGTAGTATACTTACTGAACGCATAAGGATTCTGGTGAGCAGTCGGCAATGAGCCAGCATGGCTCACACGACGTTGAAATCGCAAACAAATCACTTGGTATACCACAAAATCACAGAACCACAATTTTTTCTTCTTTGTGGCACGTACTCTCCGCAAACACATATAATAGACACTATTAAAGGCTCATGAAACACTTTGAGATCACAACACTGAAGTTTATTAACGTTACAGGAATATATTTTTAATAACAAAACGTACACAAATAACACCTTTGTAGAACTACTTGCGAAACCTATCTGTCAATATACTTTTATGTTGAATTATTTCAATAAACAGATATTGGTACATAAGTTATAGGCTAAAATATTATAAAACAATTGAAAACTATACGTTAATCAAATGCAAATCTAACTAGGCAAAATTCACATCTTTACCGTGAAATTTTTAAGAAGATTCTTCGAGTATCCACGATCGAAAACGATTTGACAGCACAAAGTCGCAAATCTATTGAAAACTGACTAATGAGGTGTTGTCAGTTTCAGACACTGTAAATGAACAGCACTTGTTATGATACCATATTACAGTATAAAAATTCTACCACATTATTGTTACTGTCAACAATATTAATATATCTGGATTAAGTCTGTTAAAGGCCCCTAGACAATGCAATTATCAGGACCACTTTTAATAACTCTGACTGACCGATACGAATTAAATTTGTTGAAACCCGTTGGAATTGAATTTATTGCAAATCGGAATTAAATAAAAAATAGATGATAAAAATATATAATGAAAAATAAAAAGAAAGCACCAAATAAGCACCTCCTCTAGATGACGATTCTAGTAAAAGTTGATTTTGCAGGAAACGAATGGTCATGTCCGTTCCTTTTAACTTACATATTAAAAAACTGAAATTTGCAAAGTTCGAAATTTAGATATCAGTACAAATACGAAAAAGTTCTAATAGAATATTAGTTGTTTATTGAGTTTTGAAAACTAATTTACTTTTATACATGAAAGAAAACTGGAAGGGTTGTCATGGAGAAATTAAGAAAGTACCGTAGCGACATCTAGTTTGATTTCGGGAACTAATATTTTTTTAAATACTTCCTCATTCCATATCGTTATATTTTTTCACACAACATTCTAACTCTCACAATTTTTGTAACTTGGTCTTGGTCTTGGAATTTTTGTATCTACACTACTTTTTCATTTTAAATATGCCCCAGTACAGTAAACATCAAATCAGTTTATACAAAGCTGTCAAATTTCTTCACTTGATTTTTATCGTTATTATACGGTATGTGTAGGTACCGTGTCTCGCGAGACGTGCACCACACACCCAACTTTGAATTGTAGATTGAGTTCAAAATAAATTTGAATTTATTTTGGACCTATGTATTAAATTCATAATGCTCTGTTTCAAATAAGTGACAACATAGATTAAAATAACGTTTTAAAGGAAAAATTATTCGAGTGGAATAGACAAAATGTTAAAATACTGTGTAGTTATGATCCTTAAATAATTTTCTATTTGCTGCTGACTTTAAGAAATAAATGTTCTCAGAATGTCAAAAATACACAATGTCATAGTTAAAAAATTTAGGTCTTAAATCTATAAAGTTTGAAAATATGTTTGTGACATGTTATCGCTCTGATTCTCAGGTCTAGCAACGCTCCACTCAATTAGGGGCTACTGCTAAATGGTAAGGTATTAAGGAACGGCAAGAATTGTTTTCGAAAATCAAGAGGGAGGCCCTGTCAGTTGATAAGTACGATCTATACTCCATTTATTATATCATTAGAAAGAAGAGGATCTCAGAAGCAGCAGTGCAGAACATTTTATTTACAAAATAAATATTTATAATAGTTTTGTTGAAATTTTGAACTCGGGGTTGAGATGAGACTAGCATTTTCTAAATTCATCTTTTATTGAGAGACAACATGGAAATAAAACTATCTATCTGTTGTTTGGATTGATTCTAAATGTAAATGTATATAATGAGAATATAATTTAGTTATATCTATGCCCAGAAAATAAAGGTAAACAACATTAATTTTTTATTAATAGTGTTATAACTTTTATTCAGATATTATTAGACTATTGATTAAGCAGTGGAAAAAATTGCTGAAATGTCAAAGTTAATTGTTGTAGGCCACTCGGGCCTGCACCGGAATCAAAATTTAGCAAAACTTAACAACAAAAGGATAACAACTAAAACAAAACTACAAGAAAACAATAATAACACAGTAATTACTGAATCACTGTAAATGGCAAAACAACAAGAAAGGCAGTAGCATTCACAATGGATGACAATCCCAGATTTCGATATTAACAATTATGAATAAATAATAGTCTGACAAAATTAAAAAGCTGTACTACCGAAACGTTCCCTTCAAACGTTAGGCAACGTTTTAAATTTGGTATAGTGACATGAGAATCGTACCGAAACTATCTAACCCTGCTTCTTTAGGTTCTTTAAGATGAACACTTTTGATTGTAATAATTATTAAATGTTTTAAGTCAGTCAAATACTCATAAATTTGTTAAATATATAGCTTAAAAGACAACGGCCAAGCATAGCAGCTGGTATTTAAGTGGATATGTAACAAATTAGCCGTTAGTCTTAAGAGTAACATGATTGTTGACATTTTGTCACAAAGTATACCATAAAAAGAACCTTATTTTCATTCTGTCTAATGCTATAATGAATGGAGTATAGTTTAAAAAGGAAGTGTTTAAAAAGAAACTATTAAAGTAAATTTCATTAAATAGTGGTACTATTTCGACAAATTTTGGTCAATACTTGACACGAAACGAGGATATACTATGATCAAAATAATAATCCACAAAGACTTGTAATGACTGTAATTTTGGTGTAAATTACACGTGATATATTATATAAAAAACTAAAAGTTACGGTTAATTTTTTTTATGAAAATATACGATTATTTGTTGATTAATAATTATTGGAAAACTGTTTTATAACAGAACAATCTAAGTCTAAAGCGCATTCTACTTTTTTTAAGACGTCTAAATTATTTTAGTGTACAAGTGGTCACTTAAAAATCAATGCAGTGCATAAAGTCGTATAAATCTACTACTTTAGCTGTTTCCTAAATGGCCTTTGGTTCTTCAGTTTCTGAAAATAGTGTATAGATGACTCTTTATTCAGTTTATTGAATAGTAGGACCAAACAATTTTTTAAAGATTTTTCTTGATTTAATTTATTATATACGTTGAATTTGTCTATATGACATATGCACTTTATTTCTATATTGTTCTATAATTTAACATGACGACCAAAATTTTTTGACAACTTTATTAACGTATGGCTTCATTCAACAGAATTTTTTAAAATCAATTTTTGGTAATATTCCTTTTCATGACTGTATTTTTCTTGAACTTTCAAAAAATCTTTAAGCCAGCGTAATAGGATCAACTTGTAAAAATGTCACAGAACAGAAGAGGTCCGTTTTCTATGATTCAAACCTTAATTTTGCCTAAAACTGAAAATGCCACCTGGCGATTTTTTAATACATCAATTTTAACGCCTTGTTTGATGAGCTTTGATTTTTTTCAGCAAGTGTAAATTAACATTATATTTTTTCATATATTAGGAGACTGCTTTGATAATGATTAACCGTCATTTTGGGGCGATACATATCGTATTTATTTTATTAGGGTTTTAGAGACGTTATTGATGTTCAATTTATAATAATGTTTCCACATCCTGTCACTTATCATATTGCGCTCATTAAATCCATTCGATATTCCATCGTGACAGTGAGTGAGCCGCATTTAATCGATAGTACGTCTCACTATAACCAAACGTGTAAAATTAATCCAACAACTGTAATAAAATCATGTAAAGTAGGTTGTAGTTAAGCTTATTTTTTTTTATTTTTACATAGGACTTAGGTATAATAATTTAGCCTCAAAAAAAAAAACACCAGACTGTTTTCAGATTTTATATTAGTTTTCCAGGAATTAAACTATTCTGCAAGTTCTGTACAGTAAACAGCTAAAGTTATATCAAAATAAAATGTAGTAGAGAAATACAGACTTCTCCACAAATGTGCTATTGACTGTACTCACAAAGCTAAATTCAATAATTTAAAATACAGAATTTCCAAGTAAAAATGCTAAACACTTAATAATTTTACTGAATCATAATAGAATGACTCCATTTCGGCCGCATGTATTTGTCTATCTACCTTCAATATTAGACTATATTGTCATACAATATGCAATTCTTAATTTCAACAGTGTTTAGAACTGATCTTCATGTAGAAGGTACCACTTTTCTCCATAATTTACAATATTAACTACAAATAAACTTAAATTATTGAGATATTACCGTTTAAAACTCAACTGTACACAAGATAAATAAATAACTAAACAGATAACTCTATCACATCAGTGTCACTCATTCACTGCCACAATGTATGATATTGTAGTCGACGAACACTCAATATATTTTATGGTAATCAGTCTTACAATTTATTCAGGAGCAAAATACTTCCAGGTAAACTGAAAGGCCCAAGACGAGATCTGATATCAACAGCTCTTACAGCGAAATAATATTTAAAACCTGCCATCACATGCGTCAATGTGCATGCCATTGGTAAGGGTAAAGCTTTTACGTCGCCAATTTTTTTCCACAAAGCTGTACTTGGAGGTGAAGATGTTTCTTGGTAAGCGTATAGTTGATAACTTGCTATTTCTTCGTAACTATCATCTAGGTAACCATCAATTTTCCATGATATTACAATGCCGTTCTCTACTTTGGACAGTTTAAGATCTGGCGCTGGAGGTAGTGCCTTCCAATTAGGCGGTTGGTATTGCTTCACAGCATCAGGTAAAGGCGCAGGATGTCTATTCTGGCCTCTAGACTGCATGCGCACTGTATTCTGAGGCATTCTGGCCAAATGAGGCGGTGCCACCCTCGGTCTTGGCGTTGATCCTGGAAATTAGCCAAAATTGAAATAAACAAGAGTTATTAATGTGACCTCCACATGTAAATAAAAGAGTAAAATGGTAAATTTAACTAGTGATTCAAGAAAATTACCTGCTTGTGGCACAGTTTTCAGCATTATCGCTTGACCAGGTCTGATATTTTGACTTTGTGGGCCACTGATGGGTATGTATACCTTTCTAGGACTATTCAGTGTTTGTCCGAAAGCCTGTCTGGGTGCTAAAAGGTTCTGGGGAGATACTAATCTGATCGGCGGGGCAGGAGAATTACGAGGGGTCATTTTGGCTGGTGGTTCGTCATCCGTTAAGTCTACTGTGACAGACGATAAACGACTGATTGGTCTTTTTTCTGCAACTTTTTGAACAGGTGAGGAATTTCTCATACCATTTGGAACAGGACTAGGTGTTTTTGCTTGGCTGTTATTGGGAGGACCCTGTGCCGTAGCAGGAGGGATTTTCGCAATAGGATTATTTGCTAGTACTAGCCTAGGAACAGGTATTGCTGGGCTAACACCTGACGGTTTTTGAGTTTTAGGGCTTTGATTGGCAGTTCGAACATTTCTATTGCTCGTATTATTGTTGACATTAGGCGTATTTGCTACTTTTTTCCTTGTTCCAGGTTTTTCAATCATAAGAACTTGCATACCGACAGACCTGGTAATTTTCAATGGTGTTATCACTGTAGGGTTATCAGCGTTTTTCTTTTGTTCTTCTTGTACAGATTTTAAAACTACTTGAAGGTCCCTATTTTGCTTTGTTAACATCATGGTTTTCTTTTTATACTCTTCGATATTTTGGGCCATTTCTTTCAATTTTGATTTTATGTCACTCAAGTTGCTTCTGTCTACAATACTCTCCACAATTTTAAAAACACAAAATTCTTCTAGGTCTTCTCTAGTCATGTCAGTCAAGTTCTTTTTGTAAGCTTTCAAGAAATTCACAGGCAACAGTGGTTTTTCTTTTACCGGTTTCTCAAAAGTTTCTTCTTTTGGTTTCTCTCCCTCTTCAGTTGTTACATTGGTATTTTGCGTTTTCTTTTCAGATGTTAGAGTGTCTGGAAATAAGTAACAAATTATGGGAGTTAAATTATTAATTGTAAGTAATTTATGAGTTAATAAAATAATAATAATAAAAATAATAAAGGAGATTACAACATTTGTACAGGAACAAGCTGTCAGTAGAAAAAGAACTTAAGAATATTTATAACTTCTTGAAATTACGAAAAAAACAATTTCATGTCATAAATGCTATGGGCTCTTTTAAATACAATTAAAACTTACCGTTATCAGTTTCAGTTGTTTCATCATCAGCTGGTGTGCAACTTTTAATAATTTCTGTGGCATTTTTCAAATCAATCGTACTTTCGTCACATATTTCTTTTTCTTTTTCTTCTGATTTGTTTTCCGTTGTTGCTGACTTTGATATACTTTTATTATCTTTAACGTCTTCATCTATTAACATTATATCGTCGTCATCTTCTATATTGATACATTGTTTTTCCATTGAGTTTGAATATTTCTGTCCACTTTCCTTCGCATCTATTTTAGGAGCATCGTCTTCATCATCAGATAGTATATCTAACGTGTTTGATAATTTTGAAAAGGGCTTATTTTGAACTTCTACTTTTGACTTCGGTGCCAGGTTTTCTTTTGGTTTTTTGGGTTCTGTACCGACAAAAACGTTTTTTTTCGAATCTACATCCAATATTTCTTCTTTATCCATTAACGTTATATTTTCTTCTGATTCTATGTTTAATGAAGGGGCTTTTTCGATAACAATGTCTTTGTCTACGTCAGCCGATGACATTTCCTCATTTAATTCTTCATTAGTTGTTGTTTTACCCAAGACTGTCACTTCATCAGCTGATTTGGAATTTTGTAAGTTCAGCTTTTCATCAACTGATAGTGTATTGTCTTTAACTTGTTTATTAGACGATGATACATGTGACGGTTCTCCTTGATCAAATTCCAAATTATTATCTGTCGCTATGTCTGAGGCTGTTTTGTCAAGTGACATGGTTGAAGCTGGTTCCTCGTCTGGCATTGTAATTTCTAAAACTTCGGATTGATTTACTGGCGTCTTAGGCAGAACTTCTACTTTATCAACTGCCATTGAATCGTCTACCTCAATAGCTTTGTCAACTGATGTCACATTTTCTAAAAGTACTTCTTTTTCTATTGAAGTTATGTTATCCGAATCTATTGTGTTGTCTACTAATGTTGTATTTTCTGAGTTCATAACTGTAGAATTATTGTGAAGCAGCGACGTCTGTTTTAAAGTGTTATCTTTGTCGGTGGAACTAATACTCTCACATAAGACTTCTTGAGTCGCTGATGGCTCACTCTGATTAGGAATTGCATTCACAGCATTGCATTCGATTCGGACGTCAACGACATTTTCAAAAGCGTTTATATGTTCATCAACATCCATGTTGGTCTCAAAGGAACTATTTTTACTACCAGTCACATCGTCATGAATATAATCTGAATCTTCAGTCAGTGCTGTAGTAGTTAAGGACTCTGCAGAATCAGCAGTACTTTTTAAATTAATTTGCTCATTATTTTCAATTTCATTCGACACATCCATAGGATTATCATTATTTTTTTCTAATACATCAACATTAACTGTATCTGTTTCACTCGTATTTGTTTCTTTTCTTTTTTCTTCTCCTTTAGCTATAGATAACGATATGTCTTGTAGATTATTACTTTTTATAACCAAAACGGAACTCTTTTCTTTTAAATCGGAATCAAAAGATTCTCTTTCCTTTTCAATTGTATCATTACAACTGTCGGATTCACTGGCGTCTCGTTCGTCTATTTCTTTACTTGCTACATTTCCATTATCATTTACTTTTGTGTAGTTTTCATCTTTATCATTTAGTAGTTGTAGATCATCATTTTTTTTAATTTCATATTCCTTATTTTCTATTATTGGCAGTGATACATCTTCTTCATCATTATCGTCTCTTTTTTGAAAACCATTTCTTTCTTCTTCTGAAATTTTCATTATATTTTCTTGGCACTGCATATTCTCTTTGTTACCGTTACTAATAACATTTTTTAATGTTTCATCAGTATTATTATCATTCTTTTTCATTGTTTCTTCTACAGTAGTCATTTTTTCTTGTATATGTATGGAAGCTTCAGTATCTAATATTAATTGCATTGTTTATCTTATGCTATTTCATTGCCAAGGAGATGGAGTTAACCCTGAAAAAGAAAGAAAAAGAATAATTAATATAGTTCCGGTTTTCTATTAATGAATTTCTATAAAAGCTGTATCGCTTTCGCAAAACAATGAACTCTTAAATTGTTCGACATATAGGATTGATCTACGAACACTGATATTGGGCTAATGATGTTGTACCACCAATTTAATCTAAAAAAAGTTCCACTTAATTTGTTTTTACGTTATTCCATCGTTACATGTAATCAAAGAAATTACTAAACTATAATATGATAAGTGTACTTCTGTTATCTTTATTGCGTACAGAATTTAAAACGCAATATGACAGTATTAAAACCAAATTTAATGTAGTTTGTGCAACAGAATCGGTACCGCTATCTATCTTAGTTGATAATTTTGGAAGCAGAAGATAAAATTTCCATAAAGCAGATAGATGATATGTGTTTATTTCATTAGCTATTAGGCTAAATATAATCTAAGGCTAAATGTACTAGATGTTCATGACCTTGGTATGGGAACGCCCAATTCTAAAACTTGCTCGTAAACGTCGTAAAGTCGCATTTAGCGTTACATTGTATCTTCGATTCGACTTCATTATATATGGTACTGTTTTGAATCAAAAGAGGTAACCACGAAAAGCGACAAAATTGATTTTAGTCCAGTAAATGTAGTAGAAATATAACGGTCGTCCCTTCTGTCGAGATGACGTCGCGAAAGTGAATGCTCAGTTTGAATACTTAAGATTTTTTATATTTATTAATGATTGGCGTATTAGCGTTTGCCTTCTGGATTTCGCTAGGATCCTATAGAACTACATCAGCACAAGAGTACAAAAAAAATACTGATAAGAAATTAAATTGTACAACATAAGCAAAATACCATTATGTATTTACAGAGCATTATGACAGGTGCGATGTCACTTGTGTCAGAAACATCATCATCAAACTGAGAACGCCTTTGCCAAATCATGGCACTTCGGACAGTATTCTATTTTTCAACCCGTATTTATTGAATATAAGTAAAACTTAACATTTTATTGGAATATGCCTTAAGTATTCATGTAATTAGTTTTATAGAGAGAGAAAAAAATTATGCTAGTAGATCTCTAATTAGGAAAATAATTTTGTGAAACGAGTTATTTCTATGACTGTACCTCCGACGAATGACTGTATATGCAAAATCTTTGCATCAACCAGACTAGTCGTCATAAATAAATTAATAACAGTCTGAGATTTATTTAATATAAGTAATTCAACAGTTATGCATGTATAATAAAAATATTACGCAAGTCCTAATAACGCTATATATATTGAACTTTTTTTATATTTTGGTCCATCATCAAATAATTTATCACAAAACATATTTTAGATAATCAATCAAAATCAAATATGACATTAACAGATCTCCCGTTTGAATAATCTAAATTTCCATATCCTACAAACTTGCGAGATTTGAAAGTAGTTTACTAATAAATTCATACTAAAAAACCTTTAGGTTCTGTTTGCTTCTAAATAAAAAGGATTATGAAGTTTTAAAGAACCTTTTTAATATTTATATATTAGTTTTTTCAAATGCCAGACAACCAAAGTGCAATTGTGAAATATTTACAGATTTGGGAAGTATCATCTCCGTTAACATTATGTTTGTGTCTTAATTGGGAATTTGGGTTAGAGTGTTAAATATATTACTTGCGATGAGTCCGTTTTTTTCATCCTTCACAAATTCTAAATTATTCTTTCTCGATCGCTTAACTAGACTATACTGCAATGCACTGGATGTATGCACGGTTGAAAGAGATAAGAAAGAGCGTATTCCATGTTACCAACCATTTGTATGGTAAGAATGTAAGTAAGGTAACATGGAATATGCTATTTATAACACATAAAATTAGGTATATTAGTTAGTAATAATTCAAATACAGTTATATGATGCAGATCTTATTAGTTTTTGAATATGATATCGGTGGGTGTATGTAAGTCGAATATGTATACTTATAACTCAGTATTGAAAAATAAAATGGCGCCTGAATCGAATAGCCTTACAATAAACTATATATGTATTTTTACATTTAGTTTATTAAATCCTTCAAATACAATATCATTTATTCAGTCTAAGTTGTTACAAGCACTTGTGAATGTCGAAAGCTATGCCATTGGTTTGCAAATATATGGCGGGAGACCTTGTTCTGAGGATTGGCAAGAAACTAAGATGAATATACCGATAATTCGAGTAATTTTAGAATACGAATATCTGTATGTGCTTGGAGCAGAAACAGTTTGTAATGTCAGTGGTGTTTGAAGAGGATATAGCTAACAAACACATAAGGCATATAACGACGAGTTCAATTCATCGTTATTTGCCTTAGGTGATGGTGAAAGAAGATTCATGCCAAAGAATTAGCGGCATGGTTTGACGTGAGTTACCCACAATACTGATTATTATTATCCTACCTATTTGCAAAAACTTGAAACATACTATTAAAATACTTGAAAAATTGTTAACATGAATTTTGTGATCTTTTCAGAACAGCGCTCCTCAAAGCATACGTTAAATCGCGTTAAGGGAAAAATCTAATGGATAAGAGAAAAATCTTATTAAAAAATAGATGATAACCTCAGGTTAAGAGAAATTTTCTTATGGAAAGGTGATAGTCACTATTTGGTTTTCGGTTAATGGAAAAAATTACAGCAGTTTCCTCACATTGCACAAGACAGTTTTTTGACAGTAACGACAGTGTGTGTGTGGGAATGTTCTTCGTATACCCGGTAAACCCTTTCCTTGGGGCTGGGCCATGGAGTCTGGACGAATGGTTTGAATATTCGAGCATCCATCTAACATTACAGCATGCGTAGCATATGGCGGGGACTCTTATCGGATGTAGATAATATCTCGCATCTTCACGAGAAAAGTGACATTTGGATGACGTCAAAACGTTGCTCGTGTTTGTCATGCTACACGTACACAATCTGAGAATTTAACGTGAGTTCTTATGCCATTTACAATCACCTTCGATCGTGAACACGTTTAGTTTTTAGTACGAAAACCGGCAAGCCGCACCGTAGCGGTAACTATCAAGAACTACAAATGTCCACACAAATTCTTATCCACTCACTAAAACTCAACACTCTGCAGTTTGATAGCATCTGTCATCATCCGTCCGTACTGACCTGACTTTACCCCAATACTACCGTTAAATTTGGACTCGGACAATTAATAGCATAATCGGCAAAATTAGTGTCAAATGATTTTAAGCATCTAAATATAGTTGTAACGAAGGTAGGGTTTTTGATTTTTTTTAAATCATTTATTTCAAACTTGTTTATAAATGAAATTTAACTATTTTTTGTGAGTGAAGAAGCTACCAGAATTGTTACATAACATTTATAATACTTTGAAAATATTTTTTTATATTAACGCACAAGGCACTTAAAATTTTATAGTAATATGCAATGTATTTAAATTAACATTTATTTTATTTACAAACTCTTGACTAAATATATTTTTCAGTGGGTAAGTTGATGAACGTGAGAATTTATTTTCTTAATTTAATCGAATTTTATATATGCACACGTTAATTAAATATTTCATTTTTTAAACCTGATAATTTTCATTAATAAGATCGATTTTAAAATTATAATCTAAAATGTAAAATCTACCTAAAATATAATATAGTCCAAGCATTCTTCCAAATGGCCGTACCTCAGGTGGATAGGTATTTGAAATCTATTAGGAAACGTAAATAACGTTTAAAATAATAGTGAATTTTTGAAATTTTCCCTATATTTTTTAAACGGAAAATATAAATTAGTAAATATAAAAAAGCTGAAATTACCTACCTAATATCAATGAGTTTATTATTAATCATTACCAAATATATTATTGCACTTCTGTACTTGTTAGTACATCATTTAGAGATGTCATAATTATTCCTTTTTGTAAAAAGGTTTAAAAACCCTTCGAAAGAAAGTAGATCTGATTATAATTAGAGCAAATAATATAAAAAGTTGCAGCATAAACTCGCAATCATGAATTTAATGATACTGTTCAGTGTGCACCGAAACGCTAACACAAAATGGCGGACTGACAGTCTGATAATGCCGGAATAAATTCCCCACTCGTTTGGTTATAACATAACACAGCTGAGAGCCAAGTCAAAGCCACGAGTAGACGAAAGGTGCTTATCGTTCCAGCGCTTCCCCATACGATGCTTACGCGCCGTGAGAGTAAAAGGGACGAATAGAGTTTACGCATTCCAGCATGAATTGAACGAGGTGAAGGTGGAATAAGGGGCTATCGAACGGAAACCAGAAAACTGTCTATTTGGCAACTGGGACGATACTGATTTTTTTCTTTTGAAATGTACAGCGTAATTGCTTGGCATGACAATGTTATTAATAGAATGTTATGATGATATCATAAGTATATGAGGCAATAAGTATACTGATTTCTAAATCTTCAGCTTATCCAAAGATGTAGATGACAGAAATGGTTATCTTAAAAAAAATATCTATATATCATATACAATGCTGTCAAAAATGTATCTTGTTATGAAAAACTAATTGTAATATATAAAAAAAGATAATTCATTAAAAAATATGTATTAAAAAATCTCAATATGCATAATCGTTTCCATCAGAAAATTTAATCATTAATAAAAAAATAATTGAAATACAAATAAATGCAAAATTTTAAAAATTATTATCTAAATAATTTTTCGAATTATCTCGTAAAGTTCAATATATCTGTTAGAAAAAGTAGACAAAATGCCTACCGTTAATCTCAGTATTATAAAAAAAAAAACCGAATTGAAAAAAAAACTACAAATATGATAACGACTAACAAGAAAAAAAAAATTTTGTGAGTAATAACAATTCTTTAAAAATGCCGATATCAAAAACAAACATTCGAATAGTAATGTTGTTTTGTGATCGAATGTACAAAAGTACCTACCTAAAATGAGTGCATAAGAGATCCCAGAAGTAGGTAGAAGAGTTATCGCAGTACATTAAATCGACACAAAACGGGTGTTCACCAACGCGTCTATTGCGGCACTGAATGTCGGCCAAACAAGCAGAATGAGAGAGAAGAAAATGGCCGCCGTAAATATGGCGACACACATAGTCACGGCAGCTCGAACCGAGCGTATACAGAGCAAGTAACACGCAGAGATCGCATTAATATCGAGGAGGAAACAATACGGGGCAGAGCAAGCGAATGAGCAATATGTAACCGAAGCACGCGAGAGTGAATAAACCAAGTTTGTTCTATAAACATACCAAATGAAGTCTCTGTGTTGCGCAGTGATCTGTGCAAGTAGATCTACGTAAATACATTGCAGACAGGTCACATTACGAATATAGCATGGTCTTTTCGTTCTCTTGCGTTCTACTCTTATTTCGAAGTAATTCATGTTTGTATTCTGTATTGTATTATGGATAATGTTGAACATTGATATTCTAATACGTTTTTATTGACAACTTTAAAGGTAAATTTATTAATTGTAAATGATTAGATTCATTGTACCTATTAGGCTTATTGTCTACATTTAAAAGGGGATTTTGATAAGTAAAGAAATATCCAAAACTTGAACAATTTCATATTTTTTGTAGATTTTCTTTTTGGTAATGTTCATCACATCGCAAAAATTGGTTCAGAAGTACACGCCTACCATGACAAGTAAAATTAGGTTAGTATCAAATGCCGATTGAGACATGATCAGCAAAAATACTAGAAAAATGTTACCTAAATAATAGCTCAACAAAATGGCTGGCGTATTGAGATTGAGAGCGAGCGACGTTGCCGCTTTTATGTTACGCTGTTCGAGACGTGGGTCGTTTCGTGGCCGGTGCCGAGATCAGCCGAGCGACGCCGAAGGGTCCCGAACGAGCCTACGTCAGTGAACGTCACCATAAAAATAACTAGGTAGAACACTCAATTCAGCCTCTTCTTTTACTATCCTTCTAACTAAACAACACTATATAGCAGAACTTGCATTGACCATAGTTGTAGATTTAAAAATTCTATGGAACTAAGACTTAGTTATTTTAGCCTTATTATTATACCTAGTATTTATTGATTTCCAACATACTTAATCTTAAAAATTGGTTCGGTGATTGAAATTTCATTGACAGACCAACACTTAAACTAAGGCAATCAATAATCACCTATAGACCTTACCTGATTTTTATTATGTTCGCCAATAATTTTACCGTTATTTCATCAAGAGTTCGTTCACGTAAGTACTTTGGAATTTTCCATTCCGCAAAGTACCTATGACATGAAGCTGGAGGTATGATAACGATATAAAATATATAGAAAAACAGTCATTGATAAATTTTAAGATAGTCAATTCGAATGTATATAAAACTGTATTTATGAAATATGAAAGGAAATGATGCTAAAATAATAAAAAATGCAAATTACATTAATCATAAGAGATTTATTACGCGATATATATTTTAATGTAATTGACTTGGTTGCTAGGAGAAGAAATGAATTGTTGGTTAGGTTAGCAGAATATATGCAGCAGTCATGAATTGAAAAAAAAACATCATTGTATCGATGTTAGACCAAACATGGTTGATTATCTTGTCACTATTCGAAATCGAGACCCCGCAAAGCAATCTCAAACGTTACGATAGAATACAGCGCTCGCTAGGTGCGTAAAATATTCGCTTTTTACAACGTTTAAACCAAACTGAGCGCGCAGTGGATGCGCAATAAGCGTTTCAGTCGCACTAAAAGCAAATGAGAGATGTGACTACACAATGAAAGAAGGAATTCTATGGCTAAAATTAAATAAAAAATAATAACTATATCAGGCCAATATGAGAAAAGGATAACAATGAGGAAGACAAAATCTATTTTCTCTGCAATTTTTAAAAATCACGAACAAAAAGCATTCTTTTGAGAATATGCTACTTAGTTGATAAAGGATGTTTCTACTAGTTTCGTTTCTTCAGTATGTCACCAACCGTATAATGTCCAGCCGGTATGGACATTTTGGATGCGGGCCACTCAGTTCCAGCAAAGCCAAAATTGAGAACAAATTTATCTTCTAACTTTAGAAAGTCTTCCAAGATCGAAAAATTACCCGAAGTGATAAACAAAATTATAATGCACGAGAGACCGCATTAGCAAGAAAATTAACATTAGCAAGATTTCATACTAAAAATAATGCATTAGAATTATTTTCGCAGTTATAAATGCTTCCATAACAAATTTTGAGATTTATTTTGAGACATAGGGTAACCATGGACGTACAAAAAATTACGTCTATGTAGGTAACTAAATAATGAGATAACAAAAAGCCTCGAAAGACATTGGTTTTCAAGTAAAATCAAAACTTCTTTGAAGTTTTATTTAATGAATCATTATGGAAAGTCATAGTGACGTACCCAACAAAAGACAGGTTGCGTATTTCATTAAAAATTCCTGCAGAAATCATTATTTCCGTCATAGAATAGAACGTATTCTGTCGGTAGCGCTAGAGTGAAATTTCTCATATTCATGAACTCTGCTTTGTTGGCGACTTGGCAAGGCGAGTTACCTGTCGGACTGGCAACAGCGCATTTGCCAATGCTAGTATCTATAGTTGCGCGCTACGCAACGTTGCCATCTTGCCTTTGTTTGGCAAGCGTAGAAATAATGATACATAACCCGGTATCATTAATTAATGATGAATAAATGTTTTATGTATCATTCGGTAAGTTAGGTACGTTAGTTAAGTAGACACTGGATTCAATGGACAAAGATCTCAGATTTGAGATCCTCATACCATTTATCCTAAATGTCTCGATTTTTCTTACAAATGAAATTTATTTTTAGGAAGGCACCTACTAAGAACGGACTGTTCAGCTAGAAACCCAGCTGAAATCGATCGTCTTCAAAAAGACCAATATGTATTTTTTCACAAGGTAGATAGAATACATTGAAAAGGTTTAAAAAATATCGCGTAGTGATTTTGAGGTTATAAAATATAAAAAAATGTCGTTTGTCAATATGATCTGTAAACAAAAATTCAATTAGTGAAACTTACCAATCTCCACGGCTACCAGTTGATCAACTAGCGTTCAGTGATTTTGCTTACGAAGCGTGCGCCAAACAGTGCGAAGTTCGAATGCTGAATCACAACAAATAACGTAGGTATTACCGACCACGGTGCTGCACGCAAGTCGGCCGCCAATGGGTGGATTGTTCCGCCATTTTGTCGAGTAGTTTGACGCGAGTTAGAGCGAGATAGTCTTATATACTTATATTGAAAAATCGACCGATCTTTTCGTCAAAGCATCTAATAAATGTCACGCATAATAATTCTTCATCTATTCTTTACATGTTTACATCAACATGCAACTTAATTTGCAAACAGGTAGAACGCTGCAATAATAATCTTAGACAGCCTCTGATTTTCTCATTCCATTACCTCATTAGCTGAGAAGTTAAGTGGGAGGCGGAAGATAACATAACGACTGGTGACAATGAGTGACAGTTTTGTCAATTGTTTTCGATGTTTTTATATATTTTCATTAATCTTAAATTTCTGTAGGCCAGTACCTATCCAAGTAGGTATTGTTTTCTGATTTTTCATTGAATTATAGCATCACTGTCACTGTTGCTTCCATTTAGGAACAACTTAAGAGTTCTTGACGATCTCTTTGATCATATTATTATTAATCGTAGGTATTTTAACAGGAGTAATTTTAAAATAAAACTAAGACTTTCTTATGTTCAAAAACATTATGTAGGTACCTATAATAATAGCCCCATTGGTGGTAAATTCTTGTGATATATGTAGCACACATGAGTAGGTAAGGTCTAAATTTTGATTATATGTATAATCAAAGATTTGTTGATTTATGTTAGGTTGCCTCGAGTTAAACCAACGATTCTACAGCTTATCAAAATATGTATTTTTCTTGTTTTAATTCATGGACTAACAATTAGGCCATGCTACGACTGTATGTAGTCATCCTATAAGAATATTGATTTATTTGCAATTCGTATTGAAAAAGTTTTACCTTAGCAAATCACCACAAAACCATGACCTAAAAAGTGCGACATCTTCCGGCGGTTGATATAGTTATTAGATATTTTTTTCTACATAAAACCTTTTATTAAAATAAATATTACATTGAATTTTTCATTACATGAAATTTTTAATAATCATAGCATTATTGAAATGTTATTTAAAGTCTTATTTATATGTC
The DNA here is from genome assembly GCA_918026875.4 of Diatraea saccharalis. Lineage (NCBI taxonomy): Eukaryota > Metazoa > Arthropoda > Insecta > Lepidoptera > Crambidae > Diatraea > Diatraea saccharalis. The sequence continues at coordinate 681,932 of OU893352.1, read as the reverse complement.
AAATGACATCAGAAGAACAAGATCAAAATTCATAAATGAAATAGGTTTTTATGTTATAATGGAAGAATGTCAAATTTGACGTTCGTGCTATTATGTTGTATAATGTAGTTACATAAATTATTACTAGATGTCTCTAGTATCCTAAGTGCTGCCATTATAATAATTTTATTCTTATGTCGTGCAATATTGCAATTTGAGAGGATAATTTTGAACCCGTGGAAAATACATATCATTCAATTTTGTTTCTGGTATTTGATATTACCTCACCATATAAATACGAATGGTTTTCTGAGAGCGTAGACCCTGGCCAGGATATTAGAACGACAAGAATAGCTGTTGTTTAAGGCAGATATGACAGACAGATTGATTTTGTGATTTTATTTCCCTACTTTGCCTGTATCCGTTCAGAGTATTTAAACTGAAATAGCATCATAGCGGCAACACTCTCTAATATAGATACATATTACCGTACAATTAAATGGCGCCATACAATTAACGGACTGTACATCCAATGGAATTGGAGCTGGATAAAACCTTATCAGCTAGTTATACACGGGGCACATTAAATATATAAAAAAATATCTATAAAATATATATAGTGGTAAAATATCTACAAATCTAAAATAAAATTTCGATTAATAAAATAAAGCAATTAAAAATTACACGCTGGCAATACTGTATAAGTCAGCCAAAGAAAGAAAGGAAGTAGCAAAATAACGTTTTTTTATTTTTGTTGTTGTGTTTTGTTTACATTTTATTAATAAGATAGTAAACACCGTTTCTATAAATATTTGCCATTAATTGAATTGAAAAATAAATTTACTAAATAATCTTATAAAAGATCATGTCATTACGATATGCATTTGAGAAAAAGGTTTTTACATTATTTACTTTCTGATTTATTTTAGCTTTTGTTCTTGGTATAATAGTTTAATCTATTAATTATTTCCAGAACTCTTTGTGTTTTATTTGTCGCTATGTTTTAACTCAAAAATGTAGTTATAGTGACAAAATAGAGCAGAATTACTCTGAAGAACAAAAGCACAAAATATTGCAGGTTATGAACGAATCGGACTCACGATCATTGTCAAGGTTTTGATATTATCTGTTATTAAATAATTATTAATTACATTTAGAGAACCTGTGGGACGTCTGATATAAAATGTTGAATGTTATTTAGAAGTATATGTAGAAATTGTTCATAAGCCCATATCCTTCTTCAACCGTTTTATGTATAGTTTGTTTTTAGGTACGACATAACTAAAGCTAGAATAAAATATATTAATCAGTGGAAAAATAGTAATGGGAACCTAAAATGTTTGTCAGATATAGATATGGTAGAAGGTTTTTCTGATAAGTATGCAATAAAATTATTTGACAGTATATTGAATGGACCGTTGGAGGTGGAAAACAATGGCATTAAAGCAAGTAAGAAAATAAAAGGCACAATCTTACAGCCACTTTTATCAGAGACCATAAGGCAGGTAATGTAGATAATTTGTTCCCTTTAGAATAAAGTATCAGTCTATGAATATCCCCACACCTGGGGTTCAGAGATTTCCTATGGATGGAATGGAATAGAGAGAGCGGGCTATGACTCACTATGCAGCCCCAGTGCATATTGGAGGTTCATTACAGTTGCAGAAGCAGTAGTTACTTAACAACCAAATTGCAGACCGTGTGTGCTAACCATCCTCAATGTTCTTGCTTATGTTTATACATAGGCTAATGTGATTTACATAATTTATCTGAAAATAGAATGGAGGCTTAACACTATTGAAGAATGTTAAAACTTATAAAATGTGTATTTAATTCGGGATCCTGCCCATTTACCAAAAATTATTTGTACGTTTTTTACTTGCCAACCAATGTTTTACCTATGTGTTACTTTGACAACTAACTATTAGCAAATTTTTGTATAACAACATTTCATTCTGTATAATTATCATTAAGCTGATGGTTAATATGACAAAAAACATTTGGGATATTTATAAATAAGATATATATAAAATAGGTGAAATAAGATTCTACAAAACGTAATATGGTAAGTGATAAACAGCCAAACAATTTTTGGCAAACAGGCAGAGAACCCTTTAATTCAATGCCTTTGTTTAACATGGTTACTCTATTTCAGAATTGCGATACTGTAGTAGCAGTTTATATATCAGTGAACTCAGTTTGTTGGACACTTATAAATCGAAAAAACTATGAAGTTTTAGAGTGGAAATATCATGGAATCGATTACCCAGACAGCAAGAAATTCCATATTGTCGATATTTTGAATATTGTAAGAATTGCATAATATTAGTTTTAGTTTCATACACCTTGTGCAATTATTTCTTATCAATTTATTTTTGAGAAGAATTCAAAGATTTTGAATCTACATGTAGTAGGTATGTATGTATGGGGACTGTAATTTTCCGCACTTTGATGCCTTTTTCGGTCCTTTGTTGTAACCATGTTGTAAATGGTTAAACCATAAAAGATAGAACCATAAAATATTCTAATTAATTGTAGATCTTATAAATATCTACAAAAAAGTCTGCAACACTATACCTATCTATGTATCAATTGAATAGGCACCGACTGTGAGTCGTTCTGTTCTGCATTAGAATTTATTATTTGTTTTATGTGTGTATCGATTATAAAACTATTTCAATTGTGTAGTTATTTAGTATTACTTAACAGAATTCTAAACTACTGGGCTTGTTTTTTTCTTTTTAGTTTTTATTTAAGTTAATTTCTTCATGTATTTTTTAAAATTTGTTTTAACGCTGTCGGGTTTTTTGATATTCTTTAAATTATTTATTTTTATTTTAAACTTTTTAGTTACGATTCGTTGACCTTGTTATAAGATGGTAAATTTCGCAATCTAGTCATTTCATTGAGGGAGTTAATATCGTAGGGATTATTAAGTAACTTGCGGTGGTCTAAACTACTGATGATTAGTTCCTCTAGAGACCTAACTCGGCTCAAAGCTACATATGCTTGACCTTTATTTTTGTTTGTATAGCGTTTATACTTTAAAAAAAAACTTAAATCAATAAGTAAGAAAATTTGCGAATATGATTGTTTTGTTAAACAACTTTAAATCGTAATATATCCTAAACTATTATTTAAAATAAAAAGAGATAAAAGGAACTTAAAAATGATTTTAAAATACCTATTCAACGTCACCCCACTTGACATAGTTCGTCGATATTTTTTTCATTTTGACAATATGGCATCTGGTTGTCGCTGTGGTGAATTTTGATTACTGTCATGTCTTTAGTGACACTCGCAAGGTTAAGACGAATCGATGAAACAAACAAACATACATACATAGACTGATAAACACATTACCCTCATTTGCGTCGCGCAGTCGGGTAAAAATAGGTTCGTAAATAACCCATCATTTTACTGTTTTAAGTATAAGTAAAAAAATGGTTATTGTGGGTTATCCTTGGAATATACATATACCACCGCGGACTTTTTTGTAGATCTATTAAAGAGGTACAATTCCACTATATAATGATTTGATATAACTGAAAAGTTTTTGGCAGCGTTTTCGAGGAAAAGGGTTTAGCCGGATACGTATGACGAGTCGGCCCCCAAATGGGAATCGATATTGAAACTTATGTTTTAATATCGACTTGATGTTCAAACACGATTTATGTACTTTTCGCGACCGACTTCCGCTTTGACCTTGAGATAGAGAGCAAAATATCCGTATGCTTGACTATTACTGAATATGATATATCTCTAAAGCTAATTAAGATAAAGAAGTGAAACTAACGCGAGGTGTTAGGTTACATTACAGAGTATATCACATATATTTTTTTATAATTTTTAGAATAAAAAGTTAAATAAAAAAAATAAAAAATTCATGTTTTTTTTTCTGAGTTCTCTGTGACTTACAATCACGAAATTAATATATGTTATGCTCCTTTGTGTGCTCTATTACCCATAAAAATTGCGTGAAAAAAAAGTTGGTGCAACACAACGAAAAAAAATTATATGTGATTTCTGTCTTATGGTATACCCCTGTATTATAAGGTTTTCACATTACATCATTGTTTTTTTTTTCGAAATTTCACATCAGCTTGTTTTAAAACATAAGTTACTAGTCTTAAGAGATGGGATAATAGTTAAAAAAGAAATGAAAAAAAAAACAGCCAGTGTTCAATACTTATTATTATTACTTTTTCGTGTCTATCAAAATACAAGAAACAAAATATTAATCATCGTCACTGTTGTAATTAATTACAATCGGAACACTTTGAGTCGCAAATAACTTAGTTAGGACCTAAGCATGACGTACGATTTTGGACAAATATCATCCATATGATAGATAATAAATAATAGCTGCTACATGAGAACAGCATCCCACTGTACGTTTGCCATTGGGGCAATCACAGCAATAACGAAGAATACTATTGTAGTCATTACCTTCGGAAATACTTTTATATTTATATGTCTTGATTTTACTTCTGCTTTGATGATATTAGGTGCTGATTTCACATATTGTACTGAGAGATTATTTTGATCGTCCATTATTTCGGCCAAGTTAAATGCTGCACATTTAGAAGTAGAAGCTTTTTTGTTAATATATGGGATAAGTCGACACTTCTTACAAAAAATATCATTAACTATTACGATTTTATTCAAACAGTCACTAAACACTTTAGCTTCTTCTTCATTCTTTATAATTTTTTTTATAACCAGGAATCTTACACAGGTATTTGTTACAATTTTTACACTTTCTCGACATTATTACTTAATAATGATTTGGTTCGATAGTTAATAATTTCAAAATGCTGATACAAAATACCTATGACAGAATTTGAGTTCCAAACTGCCTTCTTGTGTAATACAAATGACTGTTACTTTAGCTAAACAAACGATGCAGTAAACAGCTCGATAACAAGTTCGAACTTGTTTCTTTATACACTCACACTACAAGGCGCGAATCACATATAATTTTTTTTCGTTGTGTTGCACCAATTTTTTTTTCACGCAATTTTTATGGGTGATAGAGCACTCAAAGGAGCATAACATATATTACTTTATATTACTATACGGCGGGGAACTTTATTTCATAATATGTAGTGATATCGCTTAAACTAATTGTGGTGACGCCATAACAAAGGTGGGCTCTTAGGCGGGAAATTATGAAAATTTATTTTATATTAAGATGTAACTTATTATAATCTTGGAATCTGAGCAATTAATGTATGATGTCTTATAAATATAAGACATCATACATAAATAAAATGTAATTTAAATACACATGTCATGTTTTGGTAACACTTTCAAACTTCAAATGTCATATATTTAGTTTAGACTGTTAAATGCACTTATGAAAGTCTAATTAATAAATAACTCAGGAGAAATTATACTGAGAAAAACCTGCAAGAAACTCAGAAATGACGGCTATTCCATTTGTTTTATCCATACGAATTCAAATGAAAAATGACTTCATTAGCATGGTAGGCCGAATCAATAATATAACACTGTACCATGGCGATCCTCTTTTTTTTAGGGTTCTATACTCAAAGACTAAAAACGGGATTGTATTACTAAGATTCAGTTGTCCATATGTTTGTTCGTTTGTCACTAGGATGCCATCTTATGAACCCTTGATAGCAAGATAGTTGATATTTTCACAGGATATGTAATTTTGTTGCCGCTATAAGAAAAATATAATAAAAACAAAATAAATATTTAAGGGGGCTCCCATATATCACATATACATATTTTTATAGATACACATAAACTATACAGATGCCTCATCCTATAGAACAAAATATGACCGTCCTAACTCGGGCTATTTTGTCTTTCTTTAGTGGGCGTCATCGTATGTGTTGCTTGCTCACTCGCGGCAAGCGTAGAATTTGACTTGGCTATTCTATGGATTTCCGCATAAATGTCAATAGATGGTGTTGATTCGTAGCACACCATAAAAGAACGTTAATATAGATAGACATAAAATATACTCTACCTATAACATTTTGTTGTGTCTACTATTAATGTAAGTTTATTGTCTTTATTTTTTTTTAATTGTCAATCAATAGAAAATTAAACGCCAATAAAAAATGATTTAAATAACATAATAATAAAAACGTAGCCGTTTATAACGCCATCTCTGCATAGACATTTAATAATTTAATTTAAGCATACTTTTGCTCTCAAATTGTGACGGTTTGTAATTTTACGAAAACTAGATTAAATAACCCAAAATCAAAAAACTAGATTATTTTTCCCTTTAAGAAATACTGTTTATTCTAGATTTTTCACAAACGTAAAATATTGAATGATATATGTAACGTCATCTACCGTGGTTTTTAATTATAAATATTTTTTACTTAGTAATGAGACCCCGTGAGAATGGTATGGAACTCTTCGTGCGTTATTCTGAGTTGCACTTTGCTAGTTTTTCTTTGTAGATGCAGGTTAAATGCACCTTACGTCTTAAATCAGGGTTCTTCAACCACTAGGACATTCTGTAAAGGGCAAGGGCATAGCGTGGTTTGCCTATTTGATAAAATCTGCTGCGGAAACTCTCGCGTAGGAAGAAAGTATCCAGAATCTCACAGACCACCTCATCCAACCTTTCACCATCAAGATCTTCCTTTGTTAACATTTTCCCTTTACAGGCTTGGCGTGTCACACGTCGTCTTCCACTAGCTGATATATATGTGATGAAGGCAGAAGCGACAACACTTCGTGCTGCTGGTAGCGATCCAAACAACCCCAAAATATTGGCTGTGAACTTACAAAAGGCACAAATGATCTCTATGATTGTTGCTTTGATCAATGCCAGGAGCAATCACTTGGGGTAAGAGATATGCTTGTTTGTACTTTATATACTTTATTTGGTGTTCAAATAATGCATGAAGTATACTATATCTAAAATGAATTACTTCGGGTAGATGCGGCTATTAAGTTTAAGATATTAAAGCATATAAGTATTAACATAGCTGTTACTAGTATTCTAATTTCTTACAGTTTAGTAAGAATTAAATTTTGATGTTAATGTCAGAGTCTGCTTAAAATCTCATAACTTGTTTCAGCAATAATGACGAACTAGAAACAGAAGAGACTTTCAATAACAAAGTATACTTTCTCAGACCCAATTTACCTTACAGGTAAGAAATTTGAAAAGATAATTTTGCAAACATCACGATGTCAATGAGGGAAGTATTTAAAAAAAAGAAAGTTCTAAAAGCACCTCCATTAGATGGCGAATCTAGCAAAAGTTGATTTTTGCAGGAAACGAATGGACCAATGATAGTCGTTTCCGTTCCTTTTAACTAACATATTAAAAAAATGAAATTTGCAAAGTTCGAAACTTAGATATCAAAATAAATACGAAAAAGGACAAATGGAGAAATCAAGAAAGTACCATAGCGACATCTAGTTTGATTTCGAGAACTAACGGTTTTTAAATACTTCTTCATTTATATGCATATTATCTATCACAAAATGGCAAAAATATATAAATTGGTACTAAATATAATGAAAATTATTGAGAAGCATATATTGCTGCTGCTAGCTTTTGTAGGTAAAATTCAAACACATTAAATGTTATTATATTCATGTGTTTAATTGTAAAAATGGTATTTATTCTTTTTATTTTACTTTTTCATTTAACAAAGAGTTCGAATATTTATCGATAGATGGCAATGATAGTAGATATTTCATAAAATTCAAATGATTCTTTATTTCAGATTATATGGGACATTAGTAGGCAACGAAAAAGTGTCAACAGATCAAACGGTGGAGATGATATTACAAAATATAGGTGAAAAATCAAACAATAACTCTCAAGTTTATGTATCGGAATTACTAAAAAGTTATTTTAGAAATCAAAAGGATCTACAGAAAGACATGTTAGGTCATTGTTTATTATTAGCTATGACTTTTATGGATCTATGTTTATATAAGAGAAAAGAGAGTATAGACAAATTGGCAAGACCTGGTGAGTAAACTAATTTCGACTGTTTTTATTGAGAATATAATGAGTAACAGAATAATAGAAATTGATTGATGATTCAAATAGAAAAGGGAGAGAAAAAGAAGGTCGAAGAAGCAATACTTCAGTCATAACAACAAACTGCATTTTGTTAAATTTTATTGGCTGTGTCTAGTTGAAGCGTTGTATTTAAATATCCAGAGTTCTTATCTTTGTTATAGGCCGTATAGTCTAAGATCCGAACCTAAATCGACCTTCACCGGGTTGATAATGGAATAAAACTTATTATATAATTAATTTAGTATATTAGAAAATATATTAAAAATGGGTTGGCTAAAAAAATCCTGGACAGAATATTTTTAAAAAAATATTTTTTTATAAAATGTTGCAACGTCAAGATAATAAGAAAAATTTAATTCTGACTTAAAGTATAAAACATATAGAATGTGCAGACGTTGGGTTGTCTATTATTTACCTGGACGAACTACTGGGTTGTCAGGTATAAACAGGTATATCGATGCCAGTTAATTTCACTTGATTTGATAATAAAAAAAAAATTATATCAACATAAGCGCTGTTTCATTACGAACACATTGATATAGGGTTGTCTGCAAAAAATTAAAAAAAAAGACACAATTAAAATTTTAACGCGTGGAAAAGTGAGTGTCTTGAGTGTGAGTTCTGTCACTCACTTTCCCACGCGTTAAAATTTTAATTTTTAAAATTCGCAAACCCGTATTAGGACCGAATTTTTTGCAGACAACCCTATATCAATGTGTTCGTAATGAAACAGCGCTTATGTTGATATAATTTTTTTTTTATTATCAAATCAAGTGAAATTAACTGGCATCGATATACCTGTTTATACCTGACAACCCAGTAGTTCGTCCAGGTAAATAATAGACAACCCAACGTCTGCACATTCTATATGTTTTATACTTTAAGTCAGAATTAAATTTTTCTTATTATCTTGATGTTGCAACATTTAATAAAAAAATATTTTTTAAAAAATAATTAAAAATATTCTGTGCTGGATTTTTTTAGCCAACCCATTTTTAATATATTTTCTAATATAATAAATTAATTATACAATAAGTTTTATTCCATTATCAACCCGGTGAAGGTCGATTTAGGTTCGGATCTTCTACTAGTAGTTTAAGTAGAACATATTAGTCTGGTTTGTAGTTCTCTATGTCTACCGCTGTGAGGCGCTGTTGCAAGTTTATGCTTATGCAGACATTATATATTAATATTGAATTAAGTTGTGTGAACTTATTAAGATGATATGTGTAATACTTTTTGTTTGATAAACTTTTTAAATATAAATGCTGTCATTTTATTCAAATATCATCCTTTTAATAATACCACGTTAAGGGATATCAAGTTATTTCTATTATTTCGTTATGGTAAAATTGTAGGACTTAAAAAAATATATATATATATAAAAGACGTTAGGGTAAAAAACGAAAGAGTTTTTTTTTTATATTTGCAAAGTGTCTACTTTCTTAAAACGAACTAAGATTTGATTCCCTGCAAACCTGTAGGTATAGTGTGATGTGACAAAAAATTTAGTTTTTCGTAATTTTTCCTTTAAATGTGCTATAAAACATTTCTTCTTGCCAAATTTCTAGATTCTAGGTTTAATTTGGTATAAATTTCAGCTTGATACCTCTACGCGTTCCTGAGAAAAAGGGTCTTGACAGACGGACGAACAAAAAGGTGATTCCGTTTACGAATTCAATTGGCTATCGTAGATTTTTCGAGATAGTTTACTGGTTGACTTGAAATTAGAATAAAATTTAAACTTTTTAAACCATTCGTAACCGTTCGCCATATCCATGACGTCATATTGACATCATGTGCACAAAATAGACTCATTGAGTATTTTAATTTTAACAGATTTAAAGATGTCAATCAGAAAACAGTGCCATTTAACGATTTTACTACAACATAGAAAGATGTAAAAAAAGTTAAGAACAACGCCATCTGGGGATCTGGTCTAAATTAAATATCGAGCTAGTTTAGAAATAATTTGACAGATGTAGATTGCATAAATGCTCTCTCTGCCGATACCATTGGCCGATACGACTTCACCTTCACACCCTGGCGTGTCGTGTTTCAGGTCACGTGTTGATCATAGATTTTAAATGGATGGTTGTGATAAACAGGCAATAAAACCAGTGGCGTAGCTAGGTAACCTAAGGCCCTGGGGCAAATAAAAAAAGGGGCCCACTGCTATCAAAACTGGTAAGGTTTTTTGAAGTAAAATCATTAAATATACAAATACTTTAAAAATGCTAAGCCACTTTATCGACAGCTCTTTTTCGTGCATGGGCCCAGGTCATAAAACTATTAAACACTAACAACATAAATTACAATTATTTTTTTACTTTATGTAGGTATTGGGCAATAAAACGAAATAGAAAAGATTCAAGGGTTTATTATATATGTATTTATTCATAGATACGTTGCACCAGCTTACTGTTATTTAATCCCATGTGACTTGTATTTTTCACGGTATTTTGAGTTATATAGTGAGTAGCCGAAATCTATAGATTTCTTTACGTAACCATGTAGTATTATTGATAATCAAATAAAATTGAACTTTTGTATGGACCAGTACAAAAAATGTATTGACTTACTCCTGATACATTAACTTTTTAACCATTCTCGAAAAAAAATCTTGACCCGAAAGTACACAATCGCGAATCACAAAAACGCATATCGATAAATAATAATATGCTGATATTGATATCAACTTGAGTTGCCATGATTAAACAAGAGTTGTCACCTGTCATAATTTATTTTGAAAATGGGAGAAATTTTCAAAAGTAGAGTTCGATTGAGATTTTCTGGCAAAGATTCGAGGGCCCCCTGAGCTTGAGGGCCCCGGGGCACTGCCCCGCCTAGCCCCTTGGTAGCTACGCCACTGAATAAAACTATCATCATCATCAGCTCTTTCACGTCTCCACAGCAAGGCTCAGGCCTCTTCATGAATTATTTAAAAATTATACAATTTTATATTTATCAATATCAGAATAATGTTATTTTAATGGCATTTTTATTGACTTTCGTTACTTATTTATCATTACCGAAACTTGAAATAGGGGTGAAGATAATTTTTTATATTTTATTGTATATGTTAAGTCATTGTCCTTGATTTGTTTACCGGCGTAAATACAAAAATACTTATTGACATGTACTGGCCCGCTCTACTTGAGTTTCTTGCTATGGGAAAAGCCTGCGGCTCATTAGCAATGGGCTAATTAATAGGCCGATGATGATGAAAGTTATCCATAAGAGTGAAACAAACCAAATCCAAATATATCTCTCAAAGAGAAAAAATTGATCTTGAATAGGTACTTAGAATCTACATGAAATAAAACTGTCTATATTGCTTCAGTTGGACTAAAAAGTGTTTATTTGATAAAATACAACGAGCTTACTTTTTACAACATTTTACTTCTATTAAATGACAAAAAACAAACAAAACCATTTTAATACAATAATAATATACATAAATACGATGGTATCAACTTCAAACTTATTTAACGTTACTAACATAAATGCAAAAAACTAGGCAAGAACATTACAGATCCATTAAAATAATAATCTAACTTTATATATTTAAAAAATAATAGTATAATATAATCTTAATTAAAAGAAAAAAAAATCGTCAAAGATATCTTTAAAGTTACATCGAGAAAGCCTAAATATAAAATTCTTTTAGATCACACATACAGTTTTGATCTTACCAAAGTCGAATTTTGTTTTAATACTGATATTCATTTTGGAAGAACTATAGAAAGTATATATTTACAAAATTTTGTTATTACAATTTTCCCGTTTTAAAATGCCAACGTGTTAATTTTTTTCGCCTGGATCTTTGTGACCATTTCGCAACCAACTGTTCTTTTCCATTTAGATAAGAAAAAAATGTCTATGGTAAATCAAAATAATAACTCTTGTTATATTGTTGTGTGTAAAAAGTACGATCTTGTATTCTGGGATTGCCTAAAATCAATATTTTTATATCTATCCGGTGTTTCTGTAGGCATGTATGAAAATATAGCTCTATTGTACAGTAAGATGCAACTGATGTGGCTTACTATGTGCCTGCGCAGAAAGATAAATTTCGAAGCGTGGCAAATGTCGGCCAATCAGAATCATTCCAGTATAAGCCATCGTGCGATCCACCAATATCCACGCGCCCGAACCTTGCTGAGTATGACACGGACACATTGTTTTTTGCACCTTATGTTTATTGAAACAAGACTAACTATACAATTAAGTCGTTTCGGTCATCGTGGAATTGGAAGGTCTGTTCTGCGCAAACGAAGATTCACCATGCGCCACATAAGTTGAAACTTACTTGTAACATGTGGACTGGCGTTGATGACTATTTGATATTATTAGGCCACGTTTATGATAAAATTATTTACTATGGCAACTTCTATAATTACTATGAAATAATTCGTATAAACCGAACATATCCTACCTATATATTAATTGGAAGACGGTAATTATTGGAAAATTAAGTAGGCAAAGCTCCAAAAACTATCTCGAAATAAATGGAAGACGAAAATATCCCCTAAAAATAATCAATACGTCAAATTGACACCAACGCCAGATGATAACTCTGTAGAAACCTAACAACAGTGTAAAAATTACCAGTCTATTGTTTTATTATAATAAGTATGTACAATTAATGATATAAGAGCACCCATTTGTTTAAACAAAACGATTAAGTCCAAGTACCGGGTCGCCTAACGCACTTTTAAATAAATATATTTAATAATGTATTATATAATAATAATATCACTGCTTCATTGTATAATTAGTAGATAATGTAAAATCTGTATAATCTATTGTACTATGTATACGGAAAATGTCACAAATAAATTTATTGTAGCAAAAATAAGCAAGGTAGGCGACCGGTCTAGGGGTGCGTTCACATTGAACGAACGACGATTTCGTATATAACATTTGGTTATACGAGCTATAACCGCCAACGTGAACGCACGTATCTGACAAAACGTTGCGTCCAATAAAATCTGTGAAAAACTCAATCCAGACTACAAGATCATTTAATCTAATATGTTTATCTTTTATAAAAAATTCAACAACACTTATTTTTATTGTGGAACTGCATTTAACAAGTATCTATTGTGTAGAAAAAAACAAACAAGTATTTTAAAACGTTTCTGACAGCGGTTGGCGAGTGGCAGTGTACGCATGTGTTTGGTTATAATCTAGTTTAATCATTTAAAAATAATATAGGCCAATTTAGTTGGCTACCAATTATTTCTTAATACTCAATCTTTATAAACACTTTTAAAGTAAAATATATTTGCGATAAAATAAATTATACAACTGTAGCAATTCTGTTACACTCCATCAGAATCAATACTATAATTTGATAGGTATAATGCTATCCTTATTTCATATTAAGAGAGAGAAAAAGATTATTTGAATATAGGTACTATGGGTTTTCATATTCCCTTTTGATATAAGTGTGACAGAATCGCAACTAATATTTTGCCAAATTTTAAGTGTTATTGCACTGGTACTGCACTATCTGCAGATAGACACTTATAAATTTTATATCATATAAAATAACACGAACTGTACAAATAATTCTAAAATTGGTATACGAAACACAATATGTGAAAATTTATATCTGTTACAAAACTATTATTAAGGAAAAAACTAAGTACGTATTTAAAACTACGGTAAAAATGGAAGACTTACAAATAATTCGTAGCCAACGAAAAACAGATTCACTACGCTAACCTCAATTCAAAATGAATGAAATGAGTTTTTCGTTAAAGGTAATAAATGTCTGAATCACTTATAATGTTCGTGATGAAGTCTATTTCAGCTCAATTTTCGATGCCTCAACGCTTGATTGAAAACTTATGATTTCTTATACAGCTTGACAGAGAAACTTATTTTTAAAACAGTTTTGATTACTGTAACGTATTAATTTTAATAAAATGCTGAGCAGACTAACGTTATCATAAGATCTTTCGAAATTGTGGTGACTTGACTCAGATACAGTGGCGTTGTTAGAATGGGTGTCACCCGTGTAAAAATGTAGCCACGTTAAAAAAAGAGATGTATTCGTTGCAAAATGTTTTAGTTCTTTCGATTTAAAGGTGACAGCGGTTCAAGTCAGATATAAATATAGCGTGTCACCCCCAAATTGGTGACACCCGATACTAATACATCACTGACATGTAAGCCAAGTGATTCTGCATAATGAGGAAGTATTTAAAAAAAAAAAACAAATCACTAAAAGGCACCTCAACTAGATGGCGACTCTAGCAAAAGTTGCAGTTTGCAGGAAACGAATGTACCAACAGACAGTCATTTCCGTTCCTTTTAACTAACATATTAAAAAACAGAAATTTGAAAATTGTGAAAACTAATTTACTTTTAAACATAAATGAAAACCGGCATGGTTGTCATGGAGAAATCAAGAACGTACCGTAGCGACATCTAGTATGATTTCGGAAACTAATGTTTTTTTTAAATACTTCCTCATTCATCGCCCGACATTATTCTAAGAGAACAAACTTTCGACCGCCATGAGATCACTATAAATGCACATAGATATTACGGATATAACAAAATGTAGTTTGAAAAAATTTCAATATGTATCAATTTATTGCTTATCTCTAAACATGTTATGAAGCAAGCAACATATGTTACACTTAACATTGCTCAAGTTATATTGTATTCAATACAATTGACCTTTTGTTACAATTATGTTATATGCAAAGTATAATTTCACATTGCAATCTTATTCTCTCCTTTTTATCGTAAAGAACTTAAATGTAAAAAAAAATAGTACCTATATTAGGTTGGTTATACAGTTTTAAGTCTACGATTTGGAGATATTTATAGGAAAATTATATTTAAGACTTATGGGGCTCAGGCTTCAATTTTGGAAATGCACTTATGTGATAAATATTCTTTAGAATTTTAGTAGTTGTGACTCATTTAGACTGGTCGATAGGGTCAGCACGCGAGTGCGGTCGTCCTCTGTGCGTTCATCGCATTGGTCAGTACCAATTAAACCGAGGAACTGAATTCGCCCGCACGCTGCACGTGGATGTCCATGCCATTGATCATCAAAATTGAAGCCTGCGGATATTTTGTAGAATGGTCGTTTCTAGAATAATAAAAATCTCTACCGGAAAAAACCGAATTCTTTGTCGTCGAACCTCAAACCATTTTAAATGAGAAACAAAAATAAAGTTTTATATACACATAGTAGCAATATGTGAAAAAGTTTGTCTATAAAATGAGATTACATGTAGTGACCGCAAAAACGAATAAATTCTATATTGCGGGTCAAAGAGTCATAAAAATTCCGCTATCTCGTGTAGGCCCTTTGTAAAAAAGCTCTTTTAGTTTGATAGTTCTGTTTTATCTGAATCTATTTTGAAACTACATTACCATATCTATTACAATAACAACATAACGGACAACATCCTTTTGTATGACCAAATAAAGTATCGTTATCAAACGTTTGCGAAACAATAAAAAGTTTTAATATTATAAGTACACCGTGAATTATTAAAGGCTAAATAATATTTTACACACCGAACTGACCATAACGCATAATTAAGCGCACATTTAGCGATTCTTGTGATAAGGTTTGATTCATTTAGTATGTTGATAAGTTTTCATAGACTCGAAACAATATCTCTTTGATTATCGAATATCATCAACATATTCGCTGAAAAAGTTTGCAATAAAAACTTGTGATAAGCGCGATGAAATTATTGCTCTTTTTTTATACTTATTGATGAATGCACCTTAACACCGAACATATGACCGACTATGATGTACATCAAGGACGAAATACAAGTGACATTTTACATTTAGGTACAGGATAGGGCTTATTGTAAGTCCCATGAACCTGTGCTTAATATGACCGGAATTAAAAATTATAGTAATTATATTACAAAATGAATTTTTTTATTCTCAAACAACCTAATAAAAATACACGGTGTATATATAATTAGACAGTCTAGAACATTGCACAAAAAAAAAGTATCTACACAAGTAGTAGAATCATTTTCAGTGATACGCAAATTATTAATTGAAATGTTAATAGCTAGGAACATGATTAGATGTATTCATTAAAATGCAAAATGAAAACCGGTGATGCATCTTGAATTCACTTGGACGGCAAGATTATATCGGCAAATGTACGCGTTACAGGCCATGCCATACATACAAAAATAAGAATGCACAAAAGTAACAAATACTATAACTCGGAAAAGCAAACCGTGCTCTAAATACTCATCCATTTACAGAATCGTTAAACTAATGTAAAGTTAAATGACATACATACAATATTATTTGAGCAAAACTTAACAAAATTATGAGCAATCAAAACATTACCTATAGCAAAATTGGAATCCTAAAACAAAGTCTGGATAACTTATTAACTATTTACCCAGAATTTATTGAGCTTTCGTAGTATGGACATTTAATCAATATTCTTTTAAAGTCTTGGCCGAATTTTTTATTACCTTACCATTAACAAGAGTAACAACAATTTTGATGATAAAAATTGGTCTTTTAAATGCCCAAACTAGAAATCTGATCATTAAGATAGATTTAAAATGTCAAAATTTTTATTCACCGGAAGAATAAATATGGTTATTTGTAATATGCTTTGCAACACTGCCCGGATTTTTTTTGATATGTATTTACATTAAAATATAATGGAAATTCATTAAATAAATTCAACTCAGATTGACCGTTTGCAATAAACCGTGTAGAGCACCACAGACTATCTACTTATAAATATTGTTTATGACAATTGTTATTCAACAAATTGGCATTTTATTATAAATTGCTTAATTCAGTAAAAGCATGACTGTTAACTTTTCTATTATTCTTTTATGAAATTCACCACGAAGGTATAAGTCTGTGTTTGTCGTGATGTGACATGTATGCGTTACGAAATATTTCCTAATTTACTAGATAAATATCGGAATATTCTGAAAATAGCATCCTTTTTCATCTAGTCGTTTGATTATTACTAAAAGAATGATTTTTTGGCAAAAAAAATAATAAACGATTATAATTTGCTGTATGCGTTCTCCCGCTATATATTGGTGTTAATTTGTTTGCTGTGGTGCCATATTTTTGGAAATTAATTATTGTTTTCTATAATATCAAACAATCTGATACTTATAGGTGTGTTACACAAGAAGTGAAAAATTAATGGATTTCTCATCAATTTCCCACGACTTTCAATTAAAGAATGTTTATTCATATAGTATATAGGTACTTAGCACGTTGCAGTAGGTACAACACTAACTTTAAGACTATTTCACATTTACGATTTTTTAATAATATTGTTTGTAATAAATGTATAAAATATCATCTGTAATCTCTGTATACTTAATCACCTTTGTTTATATTTAAAAATTAAATCCATTTGTATCGGTATAAAATCTAATAAGTATAAATCTGAGGTTATATCATGTCTATGGCACTATGTTGTGTTTGTATTCAAACTTTGTAACAAGGTCAGTCGCGCCGCTCCTGTCTTAATTGTATATTTATGTACCTGTTTCTGTATAAAAATACTTATTAACTATTATTGTGTAAGGCTGTTTATTGTAGGGTCATTATCATTAAACTATAAAGGGAACTCAATTGTATATGTAAATTGCGCTGGACAAGAGCGGCGCGCGCGACCACCGGAGGATCACATGTTTTGAAAATTGTGGAAACTTCAGTCACGGAAGATAATATTGCTTTTAATTTTCTTCGATAATGATGTTTTTTTGTCATTTGTAAACCTCCAAAAGTTTGACAGGAAAATCAATCGGAAAACAATATGTGCGCTTGCGCTGCCGGAAAACGGCCCCGCGTTGGATCCAATATGGCGTCTTTGGCTCCAACGCGTTTCCGCACATAATTTTCATAAACTGCCCAATGATAAAATTCGCTTAATCAACTTCATAAACATAATATTGCATTCACTTTCAAAGTGATAAATTAATGGTAAAGTGTTATGTGACTCCCACAAATTCAATTTATGTACTATTACATCTATATTAATATATAGTAACAGTTTTTATGCGGTAGGAAAACGAAACCATCACAATAATATCGTAAAAATAAGCTATGTTCTCTATGATACAAACAGAGACGATAAAAACGGTAATATCAAGTTGGGATACACGGGCGTTGTACTAGTCATAAGTTTATAGTCTGTGAGACTGCTGAGCGCTTCGGATGACATGAAAGTCGTTGAAGACTCGTCGGAGAAGATATATTTTATATATCTCTCTCTGTAACGCTCTTAACTTCACATCATTCTGTGTCACTAATTTCTAAACTGGACGACAAAAAGGACTTTATCAACGCCAGCGTGCCCCAACGGACGCTTCAAAATTCATAATATATCTTTATTTCCCTAAATCTAATGTTATTTCGCGATGAATGGTCGAATTGCTTGGTAATTCGAGAGTCCGATATAGTCTAAGCTAAATTAGAAGATTACTCTGGCATATCTCAATCCTCGATCAAACTACACGACAAAGCACTTTGCGACATCACACGTTCCCTTAATGGTAATTTCACTAATCTCACTCTTTCCATAAATTTATTAAAAATCAGTCAATAAACGTTAAGGCAAGTAAACAACCCTAAAAATAAATGCGAAAATTTCAATAATACAGGAACATAAAAACATCATTTTTGATGTTGTGTTTTGGCAATTTCGAGAGTATTGAATAAGCAAGTTTATAAAAAAGATAATTAATGAAAAATGTGACAGACACGTTTTTATAAGTATTTTTATTTTTTTTAATGAAATAAGTTCCTGTCACTTATACAAAGATTTTTAACGCTAAGTGAGCGATTACCTAACCTAGCTTACTATCACAGTCCTTTCTCAGTCTGACCCTTTCCTCATAAATGCATTTCACATTGTCACATCGTTGAAAAAACTGGTAACAACCTAACTAGGCCAACTACTGTAGAAACTGGTAGAAAAAATTTGAAAAAACACTACACTATTTGGCACCTACACTGTTAAAAGTCGATTCGGTAATACAAATACTTTCACGTAACTAACTGAACATCAGTAAGTATAAAAAAAAAAATAGTATTAGATGGCAAAAGGTAACCTAAGTAGTTTTTGGTTAACAACCGTCGCTCTGTTTCGTCAATGTCCTGACTTACTTCACCGAAAAATATCTAATTTGGACCTAAAGTTACCGTTTAAATTCTTTACCATTACTTTCTAAAGATATTTTGAGCGTCTTTAAATTCGTTTACCTTCTTGCCAGATTTTATCCCTTAATACTCGTAAATAAAATTAACTTAATATATCTACAAAATATGTATATTTATTACAAACAGGCACAATGACGTGCCAGAATCATTCATCGCGAAATATTGTTTTACCTGGTAAAAGATCAATTCTTAATTTTAGATTTCATCGTAGAGCTTTTAAAATTTTAATCTCTGGTTAGATTTTATAAAAAGAAAATTTCGACCAGACGAGAACAATTGAGAAACCTAATTCTTACTTGGTAACTTAATATTACGGGGCAAAAGAGGTTATCTTTACTCGCTTTTTTAACGGTAACACTATTCGTGGAGAACATTTGAACTGTACATTCGCGATTGAACAACGTTATTTACAGACCGAAGCTCATTTTACAGCGATCCGATTCCTAATTGGTAGCTCGCATCGCGAGTCGTATACTGAGAAGGCGCCGCGCACGCGCCCGCACTTTGACGTGAGGCCGGGGCTCAGTAGAGGCGGTCGGCAGCATAGAGGTCGTGGTGATGCGGGGGCGGGGGCGCCGGGTGCCACCGCGGCGGCGGCGCGGGTCACTGCGCCGGCAGGCACGTCACCGGCGCCCCTGGACCCACCGCTGGCTTAAACTCTCCGCCCGACGGGAACTGCTGGAACGGCGGCGCATAACACTGCGGGAAGTACAACTCCGGCTTCACAACCGCCGCTGCCGGTGGCAGCGGCCGCGGCGTTTTGTTGGCATCCGCCCGTCTCACTTTGGCTGCATGTGGATTCATGTGGTTGTCGATGTGCTTCTTCACCTCTGGCTCAGTCGCGAATCGCCGCCTGCAATTCGGCATCGGGCAGCAGAACGGTCGGTCCCCTTGGTGTGTTCGCGTGTGCTGATCTAAAATCGCTTTCTGTCTGAAGTCTTTGCCGCATTGAGTGCATTTATAAGGCTTCTCTCCGGTATGGATACGGAGATGCTGGTTCAGGATCGTCCGTTGTCGGAAGAATCGCGGGCAGTATACGCACCCGTACGGTTTCTCATTTGTATGGATGCGGAGATGTTGTGTTAGATGCGACTGTTGCCGGAAACGCTTGCCGCACTCCGGACACGGGTACGGTCGCGATTCAATATGAATGCAGCCGTGTTGGAGGAGAGTCGATTTCTGCTTGAACTCTTTTTGACAGATGGGGCATCGTACATACAGGGGCATAGCTCGGCCGCCGAGAACGTCTGGCAGTTTACCTCCTTTCAAATATTGTAGAGAGAGACCGGAGCCGAAAACTGTATGATTGAGTCCTTTGGTGTCCTTAAAATAGGCGGGATACTGGGCCGTGTCTCCCGGTGAAAAGCAGGAGCCGCGTTGCTCCCCGTTCTGACCGTCAGCATCGCCGAACGTCGACTGCACTTCCTCTTTATTTTCGTCGGCGGGGAATGGCACGTCTTGGGGCCACAGCGTGGGCGTTGTTCCGTTCTTGAAAATCAGATGCGGCGATACATCTGCAAAAATGGAATACTTCGGTGAGTCAAGTGTCGAACTTGTCGAGTGTGGGGTCGCCGACGAGTGGGTTAATCGAACTGAGGACGGTTACGGGATCGTCCGGCGATCGGTTCCGCGTCTCGCGAGCACCCTGCATAATGCGGGCGACGAGGGGACCGATAATTTGTTTGATAGGAAGGCCAATGGATGCGAGACCGAATCGAACGTGTGGGGAGCGGCGGGGATCGCAGGCGGCGCCGGCAATGACTGTTGTCAGTGCGGGCGACGCGCGCGGGGAGGGAGGGGCATATATGTGTGAATTGCGCTCGCCTTGGTGTGTGCGGACGTGCTGGTTCAGGATGGCCTTCTGGCGGAAATGTTTGCCGCACTCGCCGCACGTATATGGCTTCTCACCGGAATGGATGCGGAGATGCTGGTTGAGGATCGCGCGCTGCCGGAACGACCTGGGGCAGTACACGCACGCGTAGGGCTTCTCGTTCGCGTGGATCCGAAGATGTTGGGTCAGGTGCGACTGCTGCCGAAACCGCTTGCCGCATTCCGGACAACCGTAGGGCCGAGAGTCCGTGTGGATGCGCTCGTGCTGTAGCAACGTAGACTTCTGCTTGAAGTCTTTCCCACACGTGAGACATTTGAAAAGCCGAAGCTCAGAATTAGGGTTGTGTTTCCGAGGTTTCGGTGGTTCCGGTTGAACAATATCGGGTAGGTGTCGTAAGTCTGGCGCCGAGTATTGGTCCAGTGGTCCTTCGAGAGATAGTACTCCACCGTTCTGTTTGAGATAATGCAAAGGAAAGCCTCCAGTACCAAGCATATGGCTAGCAGGTCTAGTTTCTTTGAAATACGGCGTGGCATATTGTTGTTGTAGGTCTGGTTGAGGAACGAAGCATGGTGTTCTGTCGAGGTGTTCCTGGTTCGGTTGCGTGTTGACAGGTTGCGTTTGGAGTTGTTGCTCGACTTGCATATGTTCGGGGGATGTTTGTTGTTGTTGCTGCTGCTGTTGTTGTTGCTGTGCCTGTTGTGCGAGATGGTGTGTGGGGTCTTCTGTTTGGTCGGGGGGTGGTGGCGCGGGCGGGTAAGGTGAAGGCGCGGGGGAGGCGAGCTGTGGTTCTGGTTGAGGCGAGGGCCCGCCAGGGCTTTGGTGCTGCATTGGCTGGTAGCCGCCGTCCAGGACTCCGCCCCATTGAGTACCAGGTGGGGCGCGTTCAACGCCATCTTTGTACAACACGTATGGTGCTGTCGTATCTGAAAATAAAAACAAGACGAGTCAGTAAAGTTGATTAGTCGAGCTTTTATTATGCGTCTCATATTTTTATAAATTACTTGTGTATTGTATAATTTTCTTAAAACACTTTTTTGTGTAGTTGAAAATATGACCATTAGTCGTTGTTATTAAGTTTTAGAAGGAAATGCAAGCGATTTATAATTCACACTCCAATTTGAAATTGTTGGACGCATTCTTAATATGTTATTTATTTGATATATGAATTTATGATAACAATATTGGAGTCATTTAAAATTGTTCCAAGATTTTCAATGAAACTTGCATTCATTCAAAATTAAGCTTTGATAAAAGTAGCTATTATTTTGATGAAGTATTTAAAATATTTTAACAGAAATTTGAGTTTCAGTCTTTTTATTACACTAAACGGCTGTTTTTTTTTATATTTTTGCATATCAGTAATTTACGCGAGGGTATAAATTATAATTTATTTTACCAGTATAACTAGAAGTAAATATATATTTACTTGAATAATTTATGATGTAGCACTTCACTTCGGTTATTCTTATTAGCTAATACGTGTTTTTTTGGTCCCATTTGGCCAATAGGCAAATTAAAAACAACCAATGTTTTGTCATGTATATAGGATTTTCCGTCAGATTTATACCGATGACTAGGGTTGCCAACTTCTATTAGAACAAATAGAGTATATTTGATTTTAAAGGAGATTAATAAAGAGTATGGTTTTATGTAAATAGAGTATCATATACTTAACATTTTTAAAGAAGTATTTTTTGTTATTTTTTTGTGTACGAAAACAGGTATCCATCATATCTGCTGGTACTAGTATGGTCGAGAGAAGCGATTATTTGAGAAAATAGCATTATTTGAGGAGATATTTTTAACCAATAGATGAGAATTTAATGAAATAAGATCTATGTAATAGCTAATAATAATAGTATCCTTACTATTAACAGTTTCCACTTCATTCAAATTCTTGCTTGTTTGTTAAAAATATTTGTTTAAGTAATAAATAACTTTTATTTAAATAATAAGTTTTACTCGATTATATACGGGTGTTAGTGCTATAGATTATAGAGTACACTTACATGATATAGGGTACAATTCTATTTATGAGAACAGTTGACAACCATACTAACAACCTAAAACATGACCATTACTTGTCCAATATATCAAATACACAAAAAAGAAAATAAATAGCATAAACTTCTTGCAAATAGCCAAGTGTGGTGTCACTATTGAAGTAAAAGAGCATTCGTCGCTTAATATAATCTTATCTGAAGTCGCTGTTATGGAAATGATAATTTGTCTATGAATTGATATTAATAAATTAGTCATGGGTAGCTCAGTGGCTAGAGTAGTCGGATTGCTAAAGGTTCAAGCCCCATATCAGTGCCAGGGACAAAGTGGATTTTATTAAGCATTTTCATTAAGAATATTATTCAGTATAGCATTGTGAATGCAAAATTGATGAAATATCTTCATATTGTTCCTACAAATAAAGTATAAAGCTTTAATCTATGCTTATTAAAGAAGTTAAGTTTCTAATTTTGTTTGTTTGATACTGATCCGATCAAGAAATTTTTTTCACCTACGGGAAGCTTCATCATATCATACGCGGGTGACATAAGCTATAATTTACGCGGGCGAAGCCACGGGGAACTAATAGTTATTTATAAAAAATATAGTATACTAGAGATTTTTTAAAATAAAATAGTAAGATTTCTTTCAGCATATCAATTAACAAGTGTTCTCTAAAATGGTGCGGTGTTAATGGTGTCACAGATTCATCAGAAGCCGTCGTGCCTGCCCAGTGGCAGTGGCAGTGAGAGGTGATTTTGAAAGTCATCTGTCATTCACTCGAATAACTTATCGTGGATTTATTTATAGAGATAAAAATGAAAAGATAGTTCAACTTCCGAATCTAATACACATGACTTTCTTTCAATTATTATTTTCTTATACTTGTTTATATAAGATTTATTATGTTCATTAATTTGATATGAAATTAGGTTTTCGTTTTATTAATATTTTATAGAATTATTTTTTGTGATTAGCATAGGTTAATGTTTAATCTAACTAATATAAATTATCGTTACAGTTATTTACTCGCTAAATGAATTGTCTATGAGCACAAAATAAAATGAATTACCTAGGTATATCGAAATATAATAATTACATTTAAACAAATTAAAATTAGTACCTACGTATAGTATAGTCATAAGGAGGAAAGATCTGATTATATGTGGATAGGATATGGAATAGAATAGGTAAGTAATTATAACTTATGTAAGTATACGTAAATATTTATCGGTTCAAATGTGCTTGTTAATAAATGTTCTTGGTTAGAGTTTTAATTCAATTTCACTTTTTTAGCTACATACTTTCAGGGTATTTTTGATTTTATATTTATCAGTGAATCGTTAGTGAACCTTGTAGAACACGTGTAGAGTGTATTATTGTGGTTGGTTCCCGATAGACATTTTGACAGTGCTCGCGCACATATCAAGTTACGGCAACTTTTAAAAGGGCTTTCACAATGTTCTTACTGTATATGTAACAAGCAAAATTGATGTTGATTGTTTTCATGCGACTTGGCCCGTGTAAGTTATAGCCTATGTCACTTGCGTATGATATAGCTTTTAATATCAATTCAGTGGTTTTGGAGCCAAATGGACCAAAGCAAACAAACAAACAAAATTTTCCTCTTTATAATTTAGTTTAGGTTACGTCGTGATAAGAATTGGTTATGGCGGTCCTAATGAAAACTTGCACCCCTAAGATGGAGTCGTTTTAGAGTTTTTTTTATATAGTTTCAGTAATAGTGAAAACTAAACTAAGTCAAATTTATCTTCATTGAAATTATAGCATTAAATAAGTAATTATTTACACTTTTGCAAGAGAGTCTCATCGTGGTATAGATACAGACTTCCTTGAAATTAATCCTGGCGACCACGACATTTTTTTATTATTTTTAGATACTGTAAGTAAGTACTGTCATTTCTTTCTAATGCTAAACTAGAGATTGATAAGGAAGACTTCACTGGTGTCATTTTATTTACCTTTTTTATTTTATGTTTTTTATGTTTTTATGTTTATAAGAAAGTGCATAAAATGGGGCAATTTATAGAATGTTGCGTTCACAATGCTATACTGAAAATATTCTTACTGAAAATTACTTAAAGAAATCCACTTTGTCCCTGGTAATCTGAGATGGGTCCTATCTCAAGAATATTGTTCATTTATTAAAAAAAGGTTAATACCATTTTGAATTAATATAATTTTAACTTTGATCCTTGTCTTCCATTGTTCTTTACTTGCACATATCACATTTATACTATCGTTCATACATTCCATGTTTTCTCGCATCCTCTCGTTTTCCAACCTTCATTCTAAAGGTTCAGGGATCTCCAGGATCCACTGAACTCATCCATTCATCTATTGATATCCTTTGTAATACTAATGAATGGATTTACTTAAAGTTATAAAGTAAATATGCAAATATAGTGGAGTAACAAGGTTTAATAATAGTTAATTTTCATGTGCCTTAACCCTAAGAAGTATACCTAACTAATCACTTTCTTTTCTACTACATATAGTATCTATTTGAAAAAAAAAAGCGGTTATTTATCGCTTTTTTTCTAATAGATACTATTTTAATTAAATGTCTTATATTAATTAATTGACAAAGCACTACCGGAATTTTTAATTAATTAGTTCTATCATCGTTCTCACCATCGTTAATCTAACTGGTTGATCTCCGAAACAATTAAATTAGGTAGGCATTATGTCTACTTGCGATGACATTAATTTGTTTATCGGTATAAACAATCAGATTGTGCTTTACGTTGTAAATCAATCAAGGTCCATTACTAAGTACCGAGGTGCGAGGTTTTATGAAAAAATATGACGTCATTTGTCATGCTCACGTACGTGCTGAGTATAATAAAAAAATAATGGAGAAAGATCGAGTTTCAAAGTTCTTGTTTGTTACTAATTATTTTTATATTGGTTTTAAAAGTATGTTAGGTTCATGGCAACTTGAACTGAAGTTATAATAGTGCGGTACCTTTTGAATACAATTGTTACATATTTATCGAGTTAATGAACTGATACCTTATTTCTATAGTCTGCTTTAACCAAGTCCAGACCCAGCTATGCTATTATGATAAAAACAGCCTCAAAATGATGTAATGAAATGAAATAAAGCCTTTATTACCTTCCAAGTAGGTTTTATTAAACTTCTATCGTCTATTGAGTCTGGGGTGTTTTTCTTATTACAACAGAATAGTAAATAGTTACTGCAGGTATATCGTTAAATCAGCTTAAAAATCTGAAGTGACGTGGCGACTAGCCATTTCATCGATTATATCTTCTGCAAATAAAAAATGTTACTGCAGCAGCGATTGTTTTATTTTAATCATCTTCAGTAAAGTGAGCTAGTCTGTAGATCACACTGGAGGAAACTGGTAATCATATGTCCAATACAGGTAAAATAAATGGAGAGAGATTTTCCTTAAAGGTATGTTTTCACATTTAAAAGGTTTTCATAAACATTTATAAAAATTAAATAAAAATGTATTAATATTTAAATATTAGAAAGTTGATATTAAAATGTAGTAAATCAACTGTAGAGTACATAGACAGTAATTGGTCAAGTGTAGTCCTCCAAGTGTAGTTAGGTGATTACGTGATCATAAGCGGTGTATATTTTTTTTCCTGTTTAAGGTCAAACTCTCATTAGCTTTCCTGATAAAACAGTACATTATTCTCGCTAAGGAAAGAATGATTCGGGATTTTTTTCACTACTTTCTTTTCTTGTACAGACACATAAACTTGGCATCAAAGACTTATCATATAACCTTTCAATTTCACTATCTTATCAATCTGGCGCTATCCATACGTATTAATATTTAAAACTCTTTAACGGAATTCAAAATGGCGTCCATCAGTCATTGCGGCGTACCGTCAATAACGCTAGGGATGGGCGTAGCATCGATAATATCTCACTATTCGGTTTATCTGTCACGATCTACCGGCGTCTATCGATCGTGACCGGGCCACACCACTAAAGTAAACCAATTAAATTTAAACTATCTCGATTCTTCACTGTTAGATTAACCATCAGTTTCGATTATCTCTTTAAGGCTTCGTATGGAATAACATAATTATTATAAGTAGAGGTATTAATATTATACCGGTAATAGTTTTATGGCTTGAGATTTATCATCTTTTTAATAATTTACTTACCTATAGGTTTTTTTAATTTTAGCTGGACGTAAGGTCATTTTTTATATTAATGTATTGTAAAAACTAGCAAAGAAAAATATATAACATAAATAAATTTTCTATTTAACATAAGTAGGTACTATAGTTACAATTTATAAAATTTCCTTCCTCGTAATATTGGGGCAGTAGTATTGTCATATCATTATGCATCATCGAATTTTATGAAAGTATCACACAAGTCTTTTACAGACAAAGATTTATTATCGATCAACATCTGTTTATAATCCCAAGATAAAATAATACGGGAGGAAATCGGCTGGCGTTCTTGACAGCATTAATGACGTGTATGTACGGGTTAAATCTTATATCTCCGCCCGGACGACTCCACATGTGCGGTGTCATTTCGAATTAACTTTTTTCCATCAACCCTTTTTAAAATTATTAACGTTTGACGCACGACGCTATGGGAATGCGTTACCCTTCCTCGAGTGCACTGTCTGGCGTAGACAGGTATTTTCTTACTGCATTCCATATTTGAAATGTAAATTTAGAGTCAGCTGTTTAGTGTAGTGCCTATAAAGAGATTTGCTTTTAAATTGTCTGTGGTAATGCAGCTATTAAGAAACAAAGAGAACGTACACCTATTACGTTTAATTCGCTATGGTTTGCCGAAAAGTAGTACGTTCGATATCAGATTTAAAAGCTACTATTACAAAAGGGTGTAATTAGAATTTATCGGTCGCAGCTTGGTTTACGAGGAAGTCTGTGTAACATGTGATGGGAAATTTCGGCTCGCACTGCTGCAAGTGCATGAATACTTCAAGGGGAAATGTTATGATAGCTGTAATTAGTTACCATCTGAGTACTGCACGTGGTACTGTCACGGGATTCGAATAATGTCCCTTCGCTAGTTTTAGCTACACATTTGAGATTCAAATAGGCACTTATATAAAAGGTTTTATATGATATGAATCTATGCAAGTTTACCTACTAGATTCTAGTAGGTAAACCTGCATTAAGAATTTCTTTAAGAATGCTCAGCTACTTTTAGTTTCTAGTAACTAGAAACTATGAGCATTCTTAAATAAATAACCATCGTTCTTGAGAAAAAGTTTGATATATTTTTTTTATAATTTTTAATAAATAATAAAAGCTCGTCTTCAAAAACCTCAAAGTAACATTAAAATGTTAAACATCTCCGTTTCTATAAAAACAGACAAGTCATAAATATAATAGCACAGTATCGAGCAATGATTTATTTGCTTGTAATTAAAATAATAACAAAGCTATATCAATTAAGTAACCCTTTACTATTTGTTTAACCTATTCCGAAAAGGAACGAAGCTTAAGTACATTTGTTTAGTACTCCATTTTTGTGTGACGTGTAAATAAAAAAAACGTTAAAATAAATTTACACAATGCCAGATTAGAAAAAAATCAATATAATATTTCGAATAAGGTTTGAATAAAATTACAATAATACATCACAAGGCTTCGCGGGTCGTGTGGTTAGAGTACGAAGGGCGTCCGATGGTCGCATCCCCGCCGGACTGGTTCTACAACCCCGCCCCCTTCCTGCCGACACCGAACAACTTACCATCTAAATAATATAGCCTAATTATCTCTCCATCAGGACAAAGTAATGATAAAACTTCTATATATTAATGCTAGTCCTATGGTAAGGCTAATTACACCTTTTTCATTAAACTCACTTGTATTACTGTTTTTGTTAATCTTGTAGTTTATTAAATAGGAGTAGAGTCCATACCAGACTTCTTTTTTAATATTTTGTCTGGTCTGCCTGCCGCGTCTACGGAATTCTTACTCTGAGAGTCACAATAAAACGCTTTAGCAATCAGGTTAGAATTTATTTTAATTATCTCACTCATGTATCTACACATTTCCATAACTTTTGACTGACTGTATTAGAATTTCATTTACTTATAAATTATAACTATGTATTTATTTTGAATATTAAGAAGGACTTAGTAGATATATTCAGCTAAATCCTTCCTTCTTCCTTCTTAAAATTGATCCACTAATCCATTATGTGGTTTCAAAAATGTTTTGCCATAAGTAGTCTGGAAAATATTAACACCCGTTTTCACTAACCTAGAATAAGGAATAGCTTAACTAGGAAATGCCTAATCTTACGAATCGCCTAACGTAAAAATTCACTCGACTATTGTCTAGGAAATTAGGTGTTCCCTAGTCAATGGTGGAAATTTAGCAATGTCCAAAGTTATGATATTCATTGTGGGGCTCCTTGCGCCATGCATTTGCGTATATGACAGGTCATAAATATGTAAAGGGATAAAAGAATTAATATTTATTTGGAATCCAACTAATCTGCTTAGGTAACTCGTAATACAAGGCGTTTTCTAGTTAAGCTATGCCTTGTTCTAGGTTAGTGAAAATGGGTGTAATTTAATTCCAAATACTCGTAGAATTTCATTTTTTTCTTTTATCCTATGACACAATTGTGACTTGTCATATTAAATACTTAGCGTAAGTAACGCCATAACTCCAGACAGTGCCTAATCTCGTTTGTTGGTTCCTAGTTATTGATGAAAGGTATTTTCACCTTAGGCAATTCTTGAATATTTAGGCGACAGATTTGGGCTACTACTAAATTTAGTGAAAACGGGCATATGAGTCTCAATAGACGAGGCGACAACTTTGTTACCATCCCAAAGTATTCACACCATCTAAACTCGTTCTAAAGGCGTTCGTGTATGTTATATCTATTGGTAATTTTGTGACTTGTAATCTGTGTCTTGGGTTGAGTGCAATATAGTAAATATGACTTCAAAGGTAAGTTAAACTTTATTAAAATATACCTACTGAACATATCTAGATATCAGAGAAAAAAGATTTTATCATTCAGTTAACTACAAATAGATGCACATAAGAATTACGGTTAACGACTTTGAATCCGAAGTCGATAAAAGAAAAAATAAGAAGTACAGAAGGCCGAAGATGAACCGCAGCGAGACGTGCGCGCGCGCGCACCTTACTCGGTTCACGCATGAGCGGCTCACGGAGATGACAACACTCGTTTGGAAGCCTCAATTGTTCGCTTCATTCATTTGGAATGATCATAAATGCTTAATTTAAAATTCTACTAATCTATACTTCCATACTATTATTATAAAGAGGTTAGATTTGATTGTTTGTTTGCATCGAATAGGCCCCGAAACCAGTGGAACGATTTCAAAGATTATTTCACCTTCGGGACACAATGTTACCCGGGTAACATTGACTATAATTTACACAGGCGAAGACACGTATCAAAAATATAATATCACTGAAACATTTTTGATTCTTTGTTTGCTGTTAAGTAAGAAATTCATTAAGAATCACATCGCTGTATTATGTTGTGTCGTATCATGGTGCGGTTTCATACATTTTGTATCTGTAGAGAGACACATTTGTATCTTGTGTAGAGAGAGAAATATATCCGTTTCATTCTAATGTATGAAACAACACGCAAAACAAACATGCGTTTCCGTCTCAAGCTGTAACATAAAAAACTACTTACAAATAAACCAAATCATTACGATCATATTAATGATAATTATGTATAAATATCATAAAAAAAAACTTAAAATATAAACAAGTAAATCAACAGGTTGTTTGATACAGTCGTTGGCCTCGCGTTCTTTGATATTTTAGAAAATATTTGAACCTATTTTTTAGTCACCCATCCGACCACTGGCCTCTGCGAAACCCCCACAAATTTAGAAAAAACGAAAACAACTGCGATATCGTATTCATATCTGATTTAGTTTCGATTTAAGTTGCAATACATAATAACGCCCTCAAGTTAATTTCGATCAGTGACTCAGTTTTCTTACTGTGTAGCCACTACGTACGGGTCCGGGACTCGCTTAGTCACACCAGTGCCTTTTGTCAGTGGAATTATTGTTTGATGATGCTGGGTCACTATTCTTGTATTTATTTTAATAGACGGTATGCTTAGAACGAAAATTATCGATCATTAAAGCTCTTATGTTATTACTGCGAAATGATAATAATTTACAACTGTTTTCTTTCGGTGTGATTTACAGAAAACTCTTTCATAACTGCTAGAGACTTTAAGGAAAGAGGTCGGTTATATTTTAACTTCCATTCAAAATAGAAACTTCTACCGGAGAGGTTCCGCGGAACCTAAGATTTCCGCAGAAAAGGCGCCAGGGCTCCACATTATTATTTATTTTTGAAACTCATTATCAAAGAGATACAGTTCAGTAGAGAGATATTTCGTTCTTTATATAAAATAAGAAATTCAAAAATAATGTATGTACACTTTTCAATTTTATTATTAGGTATATAAATATTTTTTATGGTTCTGTTCCTATTTAAATTACATTTTTTTATTTTATTGCGGATTCCACAGAAAAGAACGTTTTTGGTAAGTGTTCCGTTATCTAAGAGGATAAGGAATCCCTGTCATATAGAATAAACCAAATTTTATTGATTTTATTGCATAGCGTCACATACATTCGTAAAGGTAACTACAATTTACAATATGAAAATTTGACATTTCTGCTAGATACGAATTTGGTTCACACTCTATAATTTTTAAAGCTTGCTAGCGTGAATAAGGTAAGAGTTTAATCGACAAAAAAATAGGCTTGCATTTTTTATTTTTAAATGGAATACTTGTCGCACAATAATTTTGAAGTAATGAGAGCTATAAAAAACGTTGTTATTATGCGTACTGAGTAAGAGCTATAAACATTAAAAAAACTAGTATTAAATTGATTTCTTATCAAATTTATGATTCTAAAATAAAAACGGCCATCTAATATTTATGTGCGAAATTAATTTAGATGGCGACTTTTGAGATAATTACAGTACTTTCATAGTTTTGCTTCCGTTAAATAGCGTCTGGTCACTAATACGTTAGTCTCTGAGAGTCGAGAGTTCTGGTTTAATTTTTTGTGCTACATTTTTTTTGCTACCAAATTACTAACTATGGGCAATTTGTATCATATAAATGTATCACTTAACTTTTTTGTAGCCTAGATTTGGCAACATCTGTGTCTGTGTTTCTATATTCAGATGGTAAATTAAAAAGGCATTATTTGAATATCTACAAAGTAATACAGATTACTAAAGAATCGAGTTTCAGTCGCACATACAAATGAGTAATATTAACAGTGAATAAAGAAAGAGTTCAAAAAACTTTTAATACAACAAACGAATTCACGTTTCCAGGTCCTTGAAATACAGATGTTGAAAGTTTTGTCGCAAAAAGTTTTGCGTACGTGAATTACTTGCGGAACGCGGAACGGACAGACGTGTGAATGAAGATGTTAGCAAAAAGATGACGATTGTCGTACGTATAAAAAGTGCACTTGGTTGAGAGCGATAGTTTCGCCCAAAAGCATCGGATGTTATCCATCGCCTCGTTTCAATGATTTAAAGTAGTGGTGTATATGTTTTAATGCAGCGTTGTTCTGCGTGTAACGGAGCGACTGAACTAGTGTCGGTTGATTTAGGCGGGAACGGTCTGCGTCTGCCATTGGGCTAACATTACCGGTTGTACGCACCACGCATGACACTCGACGGGCGCGGTGCGGCCGGTTGCGAAGCGACAATTTATTTCGGTTCGGGGCAATGCACTTAGTGAACGCAGCCCTGAGATCTGCGACGAATAAACGAGAGTAAACATGGATGGGGGGGAAAATAAAAAGTCGGTGCACACGGCGACAAATCAACTGGCGAAATTAGCTGACGCGGTTGCGGTAAAGGTTTTTTGTACACGCGCTGATAGCTGTTTCAGAAGTCATCAGCTTCTCAAATTCAAAACTTACTTTTTTTGTTGTATTTTTTGAATACTCAGTTATCATAATTTTGGATATTTCACCCATAATCAAATTAGTGAATTTTCAAATCTTGTTGAAACAAGGACATTTTGTAAAATTAGCACCAGTTCTATTACGTAGTTAAAACTTGATTTGCCAGATTAACAGATCAACATTTAATTAACCAATCAGGATATTGGGTCCGGAGTCCTCCTTGCAGGATCGCGGGTGCGGGTGCAGGACCCCTCTAAAGGGGCAGTCTGCAACGAGTTTTATCAGATGGACCTTCCACGCTTTGATGTTGCCCTCGATGCAGGTCCTAGTGCAGCCTTGAATTGAGAATTGATCTGTTGATATTTGATCTCTCTGCCTAATATATCATTTTGACAGCTCAGTTAAGACATACTCGTAGAGCCGCAGAAACATGGCCTGTGGCATGGTAGGTACTTTCTTCGTTGGCTATTGTTTAGAAAATGTTTTTTTTTTTTTTTTTTTTTCAGTGATTGATGATATTGGTTGTATGATACAGCTTTGACTGAATTATATTAAGTGATTTGTATCGAGAAAGGACATTATAACTTTTTTTAATGATTTAAATAATAACCACTCTTTTGTACTTGACACGCTTGTTATGATAAATTTTTCACAAAGCTTTTGAAAATGAAACGTAAAGTATCTGAAGCTGAAATGCAATTGTTTTCATTCAAGGACTCTTTGCACATAAGTATTTAACGCTCCACTACAATGGAGGCGTTTGTTCGAACCGGTTATTTATTCCTCTCGGTATTATAAATTTCGTTTGGACGCGGGCATGTCACGAAACAAAACGCTGAATTTTCATGCTCTTTTAAAATTTTTCAGAATAAATATAATAAATCTTCTAAATGGTTTCGGCCGTAATTAATGGCATGTTCGCACACTTGCGCCGACTAAAGTATTGCACCGAACGCAATAAAAGTTTTAATACAGCCGATGTTACATCTAGTACTTTATTATTCCTGACTTTAATGAAGTGTAATTTATTTAACTGAAACGTGTAGGGCTGGTTTTAATTATGGCATGGTACCTATTAAAAATATAGTTTTTCATAGATACACATTATTTATTGTTTTGCTCAACAATACCCATAATAGTTTAGCTTCCTGAGTTGCTACTGTAAAAAGTTCGCTCGCTGCGGATTAAAAACTTCTTGGTGGAATTCTGCATCTTTGCATAGATAAATATCAACAGCAAATTACGAATTTGGTGCTTGTTCGGTATTTAAGGTAATTTTTCCCATGTTTCTATATATATAGATATTCAGATTTCATATCAACAAAAGTTTATCTTGCTTTAAAACCTATTTTGAACACATAAATCAATTAATACACTTGACCGCCTGTGGTTAATTCGTGGTTGCCTTCAGCCGGGGCGATCTGTCAAGTGCACGCAGCGCGCCAAAAGTGACGTTTCACAAATCTTCAAAATGGCGTTGTGCAGTAATTAAAGGCGGTGCAATAACTGGCCATAAAGCAAATGGTGCGCATTGGTGACGTGCCGCCGGCGCTATTTCTGTACGCGACGCCCCTCGGCAAATGCTAATGTCCTCTAGGACACTCCAGTGGTACTCCCGTTGCTGTCACGGTACCATTTCAATTTGTTACCGATCTCTTTATATGTAACGCTTAAGACCACGCATAAGGTGAACTGAAAACGAGACGTCATACGCAAGCCAGTCAATGAGACCAATAGAGACAAATAATGGCGTATTGCGCCTAATAAATAGAGCGTCTGGTATTTATTAATATCGCAAACAATTGGCTATATAGCGGAATCACACATAAGATGATCTGTCGCGTGCTAATGCATGGCTTTCGTGAGACGTTTGACGGATCCTCCGTCACATTTGCACCGACCCTTAGGCGCCCTATTAATGTCTTAACATTCGATGTGCCGTCGTACCTGTCTCGTCACGCGTCAGCGTTTTCGCACAGTTTAATTTATGCATGTTACTCACATAAAAATATTTTTAATGATTATTCATTGTGCGTTTACATGTGTAAAGATAACGATCTTGAATACTTTAGACATTTTAATGTCGTTTTTTATATCTCGAATTGGATTTTGTAGTTATTTGATGTCAAAGTATTAGACGCCGTAAAAGTCCGTTTATGAATGTCCCCACTGCAGTGGTACAGGTCTCTATGGATTGAATAGCCAGAATGGGCTCAGGTTGGTCTGTTCTAACTACTGAGGATGCAGTAATTGGTCCGCGTAAATTATAGCCTATATCATCTGCGAATGATGTAGCTTCCGGTAGGTGATAATGCAAACAAAAAATCAAACAATTTCTCTTTATACATAATATTAGTATAATTTGGCAATTATACGTACTAAATACAAATATTTGCACGTTAAATAATTAACAAATTCTGGAAAACAATATTTTAGATATATTAGGTATCATTTAATACCCATTATTATTATGCAAATTATTTTTTTGAATTCAAATAGTGAATTCAAATGGTTGAAAAATAAATATCTTACCTGTATTCTGGTTATAAGTATTCTATCTATGGTTTGACTCCACCCACGGTTTCTTGGAAGGATTAATTTTGTTTAAATGAATGTCATATTTATAACCTGTTCTCGTTTCATATCCAATAAAATGTCATATTCTTATATTTCACTTCCGCGCTGACTATTAATTTTTATTAAACAACTAGTGAACGAGTTACTCAATTTGTGTATTTTATATTAATAAAAATATTTATTAGTTATTAATAAATATACTTATATCTTCTGTCCTTATGGATATTCAAAATACTGATAACGGCAATAATCATACCGTCTTAAAACTGCATGTGAATGGAATAGGGACCCGTCAAACCCTCTAGAAAATACATTAAAGATCCACAGAAAATTAAATCAATGATACACACGAATTAGTTTTGACTGTGAATAATTTTATACATACTTGAATATTATTTACTAGCAACAGTAAGAGCCGCCCAACGCAGCTAGAAGATAAGTTTATTTTGAACCAAATTATCGATGGAACGCACCAACCGCCCAGGAACGGAATATATCACTCATTCTAACTCAGGATGTCGTGTCCAAGAATTTATCAAGATCGTGAGAGCTAATTAAGGAATCATCCTGTGATTTTATAAGGATTTGAAGTGGTCTTTGTGAGTTGTGTTATCTCATATAACGTAGGTAGCGAAGTTTACATTACATTTCAAATAAGCAATCCGTTATATGAAATTGTGAAAAATATTAAGTTAAAATTTAAGGGTTATGAATGCATGTAATGTAAAAAAAGCGACTTACTATTAAAATAATATTACAAGTCAAGCTGTAGTTTAAAATGTGAATGTGACATCATATTGTTATATGTGGATCTTTAATTTTATTTTCTTTTACTTATTTTATATTCGACGGAAATTCCGTGGCGTAACGTAATTCCGTCAGACGCTTGACAGATCTTCCGTTAAAATTGCCATACCAATACCCGTCTATGGCGTGTTTGAATTAAACTCATCTGTATGGAATGATTTGGTTTAAAAAAAAACAGAAAATCCACTTTTTGTTAAATTTCTGGTATTGCCAAAATTTATAGAAAATTATTCGGTCCATGAAATCACGGTTTAATTATTAACTAATTTTAGAATTATTAGAATGCTGTATGTTTAAATGTCGGTGTCATATTTTAAATTTGTATCAGACTGACATCACTGTAAATAAGTATTTCATACTTTTACTGGTATACGACTTGTTGAGACATAACAAAAAGGCTGTGGGACGTAGACAACAGCCCTCAACCACAGACAAGGGGTCTATTTTTACCAGATTATGCACCAACCACTCGGCTTGTGTCGTGCCGGTGAATATAGTGATATAATCTTATATTTAATTCTTTCATAAAGTATTCTCAATGAAAATGGGTTCGAGTCCCATCTCAGAGTACCTCGGTGTGGTGGAGTTTTAAGCATGTTCCAATAACAATATTTTCTAAGATAGCATTGTGAATGAAAAATTGATCAAATATAATAACTTTCATAAAGATCGGCCATCGGATGGGTGGCTTAAACTTTATCCTTTTTGTTTAGGAATGCACGTTAAGCTGTTGGTTTCGACTTCATCTGTAATTTAGTATCCAAAATTCTATATTGAGCCAACGTAGTGTGTAATGGCCCTTTCCTTCTATGTATTTCTAAGAGTATCCATAGCCAACTGTGAATGTCTAGGCTATGTAGCAGTGGTAACATTAATTCGCCGATGATAACAAATGTTCAACTAACATACCGCACTAAAATAATATTTGACAGAAAGTAAAAAAAAAAATAGGTCAAGAAAAAGGTATTAATAGAAATTTAAAAGAAGATTTGACTAACAAATAAAAATGAATCACAATGTAGGTACATAAATGTATTGCTAAGCTCAAACTTGTTTTGAGTAGCTCGGTTACGTAGTGAATAAGCGCCGCGGCCCGCGATCGTCATTGTTAAGCAACTTTTGCAAGGGTCCGTCACGGGATGGGTGACCAAAAAATTATTATCTCGAGCTACTTCGTGCTTCAGAAGGCACATTAAGCCGTTGGTCCCAGCTGCGTTTGCAATCGTTAATATCCTACAATCCGCGTTGAGCCCGTGTGGAGGGTCATGACCAAACGTCCTAAGCAAAGCAAAGACCTAAGCCGTTGCAGTGGGGACGAAACAGGCCTGATTATGATTCAACTTTTCTTATAAAGAATAATTTCACTAAAGACTTGATAAAATTGCTTAAATATATACGGCGTAAGTTAATTAATCTAGAAAAAAACAGTAATAACCACTGCCTTGTCCGCTGTATCTTTAATTTAAAAGCAAAGGGATTTTATGTTATACCGTATTTCCGTATTTGATGATTTCAATCTTGTTTTTATTGTATAATGCTCTGTCTCGTGATAAATAAAAAAAAAATGACCATAATTTATCTAATGATAATATTGGTGGTTTCCTATTATTAAAGCTTTTAAAACTAGTCTTAATTTCTACAAAAGAAAATGTTAGTTCAATCAAACAGTGACATATAATTAACTCAATAAATTAATGAAACAAAAATCAATAATGAAGTCTAAATACACACGTTTTTATTCTCGGAAGTCGTCGCGTGCAACATTAAAGTCGTTAAATCAAAAAGTAAAAGTAATAAATAAGGGAAGGGATCAATGAACCTGCAGCTTTTTGCATCTTGTTGACACGCGAACCCGACTGTTGTAAACCTCTTTTGGTCACGATGACGTCATAATGCATTTTTACTTGCATTTTGAATTGTCGCCACTAATATTATAAAGTGGAAAGACTTCATTGTTTGTTTGCTTGCATGGAATATGGTTTAGAAGTAATTAAGTAAAGAAGTAGTAAGTTAACTTAATTTTTAGTTATTAAGTACTTGTAAACTCACACAAAAGTAATAAGTAAAAAATTTGGTAACTATTTATGAGTTTAAATGAAATTGAAATTAGAATCCACTTACTGCATATAAGATTTAATTACGTGTAAACCAGCTTATAGGCTCCAAAACTATTGGACCGATTTAATTTATTTTAACTTACGCGAAACTCATACTCGGGTTACAGGCTATTATTTACGCGGCCTAATTCGCGGGAAAACATCTAGGCTTCTTATATAATGTGGTGGTAGACTAAAATTAGTTTTTAAATTCTCAAATGGGGGTTTTTATTGTGTACCTAAATAACTAATATAATAGAAGTAAACGATGATGAGTATATAAGTATGATGATGATGAAACTTATTTTGTGTTATGTTATAAGTTTTATGGAACTGATAATGGAGACGTATTTGTAGCTTTTAATCAAATATTTGCTAATAAAAAGTAAGAACCTTTTTAATAAGTTTCCATGCAAAACATACCTCGAAAATATTTGAACTATGTTGTTCAAAATACTTGTAATATAACATTAATTACATAATATTACTGTATTCGTTTCATAACTTATTAGTTATGTGTCGAGTTAGAATCTTTACATCTTCATGATATAGTATAATCATGAAGAAGAAAAATTCTACTATTTTTGTTAGTTTGTAGGTACTCTTTGGAAATACTGATCCGATCATGGAAATTCTATTACTTACGGGAAGTTACATCATACGCGCGTGCCAGCCATAACTTGGGCGGGTGAAATCGCAGGAAAACAGCTATTATAGTTTATGAATAAAAAGAAAAAATCAAAGAAAAAAGGACAAGTAGAATTCGTAAAAAAATAGGCATTCATGAAAAATTCTACTTCTAAAATTACATAACTTGACACGAGGAAAAGAACACAGAAATCTTTTAAAAATAAAGCAATAAGATAATGCACCTTCTACAACTCAAAATAGACCATAACGTTAAGAAATAACACTTCTCAAACTGCACAAGGTCGCCATTTATTGGGTGAGTCCGTTACGGATAAACATGAACTTTATTGTGTAAAACATAAGGTAGTGGTGCTAAGGGTGTGTTCTCGGGTGAACGACCTCCTGTAAGCTGTTTGAAAGTTTGAGACACGCCAACGCTTCCTGAAGAACTATTATGTTGTTTAGAAAAAGGTGCCAGCGATGAGTGAATGAGGTTTTGAAAGAAACCTTCTTCCACATTTTTGTTTAAGAAGAGTGATTAAAAGCACTGATAAAAATGTCGTTTAGATTATACCTAGCTGTTGCATTTGTCGTTAGAATGCATAGAATTGGAAAAGGGCATAAACATAGGTAAATACGAGTCGGAGACTCACGTGAAGGGTTTCCTACCACATACAAACTACTAAAAAAGGTCGAACGTCTCAATTTCATTAGTTTTAACAGAATATATGTATTAATGTTTTTTT
Source organism: Diatraea saccharalis (assembly GCA_918026875.4). Classification (NCBI taxonomy): domain Eukaryota; kingdom Metazoa; phylum Arthropoda; class Insecta; order Lepidoptera; family Crambidae; genus Diatraea; species Diatraea saccharalis. Next base: position 642,057 of record OU893352.1, on the reverse strand, counting down.
TATTAACGAAACAACAATTACTTGTCGTTAGAATGCATAGCATAGAAAAAGGGCATAAACATAGGTAAATACGAGTCGGACTCTCACGTGAAGGGTTTCGCACCAAATACAAACTGCTAAAATAGGTCGAACGTCTCAATTTCATTCGTTTTAACGGAATATATGTATTAATTTTTTTTTTTATTAACGAAACAACAATTACTTGAGCTGAAATTGCAGCTTTTTTTGGAACTCTTTATAAAAATACAATTTATAGAATATTTATTCTCAAATATGACTAAGAGAGAATCTGAATTTATGAGTTTCTAGGGACTCTAGTAAGTGCTTAAATTAAAAAAATATTTGCTGTAAGCAATTTTGTACCTTCGATACATTTAGTACATCGAGTAGCGTAGTGGTTAGCATGTTCGGTCAGCGATACAGAAACTAAGTAAGTATTGCAAGGGGCAGCCATAGGTTGGGTGATCAAAATTAACTATCTCATCAATATTAATATTAATCTTCGTTTCGGGAGGCACATTAGGCCGATGGTCGCGGCTGCATCTGTAATCGTTGACATTCACCAATCCGTACTGGGTTCACGTTATTCGATTTCATCCTTATGAAAGGCCTTTGCCCCGACACAGTGCAAACATTAATAGGTTGATGATAATGTACATTCCAGATAGATATACCTTTGTAGGATATATCGTAAGGAAACCCGCTCATAAGAATCAAAGAAAAAAGACCCCTTTGAATACGTTCGCTGCCATAGTATTAATGATGTATTATTTTTAAATTATTCCGGAAACATTTGGCATATTTTCTGCAGCAAACGTGACTATATGCTGTTACCTCGCGACCTTGGCTGCCAGTGAGGGGGCAGTTCAGACGGAGTTAAAGTAAACAGTGAGAATAAAACGAAGGGAAATAATAATTCGATCAATACGCATACTATGTTGCTAACATACATACAAAGAGCGTGATTTAAGATATTTAAGATAAGCATTGAAATTTCTTTAACGTATGCTATGGTATTTTATAGTCATTTTTTAAATTAATTATCAATAATTTTGAATTCATATTCTTTTTAAAATTTGGACTATACATAATCATATTTTTACAGTAATTTATTTAAAAGCGTAACGTTATTAACAAGAGAAAAAATGTCATCATAAAACAATATGGACACTGGATAGGAATATTAAATCATCAAATTATAAGAACGGCGCCATCTCTTGTCAGTCAAAAATAATTAAATCGGACATTCCTCCTCAAGTTTAAATCGTGGCACTCTCCCTTTACTATAATCAATGATTTTTTTAGAATCAACGGGTATAATTAGAGTAGATGCATATTTGTATTTATGTTTACCTAGTGTAGTTTGTGTTAAGTGTATCAAGGTTTTTCATTTTAATTGTTGCTAATAAACGGATTGCTTCCTTCAAGCTTTGTTGACGTCAAAGTTATTCAGTGCGTGTGACATTGATAATGGCGACTTAGCGACAATCACTACTGTCATGGCGAAGTTTTACTACACTTTACTTCGAAGAGCGAAAGTAACGTACCTACTAGGAACTTTGTCCTTTTGTGCACATCTGGGAAATAATGAGTCATTTGCATTTTAAGATTTCAATGTTATCGTAATGTACAAGGTATAAGTGAAGATTAATACTTTTAATTATCTGATTTTATTAATGATTTTTTGACGACATATTTCAGGTTATTTAAGAACTAGAAAATAGATTCTATTTATAATTGCATTTAATTAAAAATAGAACCTTTTAGAAAATTTAATAATCTGAACATTATTACAAATAATGATTTCGTTACGCCCAAAAAAAGTTTTCAAATCATAACTTTGTACTCGATAAGTATTATGAAATTATTAAATATTTTTAAGTTGTTATGATTAGCGTCGAGTCGTGAGTTCATGATCGAAAAAAGACACGTATGTTTTATTTTTTTTTCGTAATCATTAAATAACGGCTAATACATAGAGTTAAAATGTCACGTGACATCACGCTTTTGTACATTTTATACAATACTGTGACGTAGCGAGCCCCCACTCCTCAACTTTAATGTCTGTTAAATTGAAATTAAAAAAAACATATCTTTTATTATTTAACTGACGGACTAAATAGAACTTTTTTTACCCAATCGTCATTATCTTGTTTCATAAGTCCACCAGAAATAATATCTTTCAAATTAAGTAAGTGGTTCCGGAGATTAACTGCGAAGATTAACGTGTTAAGTCACAAAATTCGTAATCTCTCTTTATAATATTAATTTATGGTCTTTTAATTATTAGAATGAACAAAAGCACGTCTCGTTATACAGGAAATGTGTTCTTTATACTTTTTGTCATTCATATTGATTGTGATTTAAATATAAGAGATTTCTATAAACACATTGATACTTATGATATACCTCTGTACACGGAGGTCGGTGATCGTTTTTTGTCAACATACCTACAGTTAGTAAAAGAAACATGGAAATGTTAATCTTTACTTATTTTATAAAGAGTCCAGTTTCTAACGTTTTTGTTTGTTTGTAGGGGATTCAAATCTCTGCCTCAAAGTCTAAGTAAATTCTTAAAACATATTGCGTGAATTGAACATAAAATCCCACAAAGTGAATGTGCGTTATCAAATAATAAAAATACAAACAACGTATCAAATAAAATCTTAGCGAACTAGAAAGTGGTTACCACGGTCAGAAACCACAGTGACAGATCGTGAGTGTGTCAAATGACAAGCAGTCACTTTTGACAGCTGCGTCCCGGCTTAAGTAATGTAGCAAGTGCGTTTAAGATGTTCTTATCTTAATCTAATTGATATAAAATTATATGTGCTTACTGTTCATTTGTTAGTTTACTTTATGTTCTTTATTTTGTCATCGAACATAATGTAATCACAGATTAATTATTGAATTTAACATACGATTGAATTTGAGGTGTTACAGTAAATTGTAAAAAAAAAACAATAATTAAAATTCCATAAAACGTTATCATTTAAAATGTGAATAAATAGATTTTCTTATTTTTAAAATGGACATATAATAATTTATACATGATGTCCAGTTCAGATTAAGTGTATTGATGTTAATGTATAATTAATGAATATGCAAATTTTATTCTACTTTGTGCAAGTGAAATGGCAAAAAAGTTTTTTTAATTATAGACTGATCTATTTTTGGTACACGCCTACACCGGCAACTTTGGCTGGCTGGTGTAACAAGTTACTGGCACATAACCTTATCATTCATTTCATCTTAATTTGAACGGACTGTTCGAATATAGATTTAAAAGTCCATGCATTTCGGACAAGCAATAAGTTGTTTCATTACTGATTGAGTGATGGTTATTACTGGTGTTAAAATTGGGTGTTAAAGGTTAAGTGAGTCTTAGGGTTAACCGTTTTAGTGAATTTTTGTGCTTTAGTTTAGTCATTTTTACATCTTAATAATTTATAGAAGGAAGTTTATTTACATGAAATAATATTTAAACTAATTCAAACAACTTTCATCAGAATTTACATGAGCATTACAACTAAAAATTTATTGGTGATGAAAATTTTTTTTATTATTATTTACCTACTATAATTCAGAATGTTCATTAATTATTTTGTTTACGGAAAACTTAGTTGCAAATCGAGTTAACAAATTTAAAGAAAACATCGTATAAAAGTTTAATTTTTTCCTTAGGGTTAGATATGGAACTTTAAAATAACGTAATATGCTTTATAAATGTCAAGTATATAATTTAAGTCGTCTTGTTGCCACCAAGTTAAAGAGTTTGCAGTTTTTTTTAATACATAGAGTATTAACATTACGTTATTTATCACAGTTTATCTATTTTTGCTTGCTTCTACCCACATACATTTTATTATTATCCATTCATCACCAGCATACCGATGTCCCTTCTGAAGGAATCGAATTGAATAAGGAGAAAGGTGCCATGAAAATCCACGCAGGCCCAGCGCGTATTATTGGGTACCTATTGTTGAGACTTAACATACCTTCCAAAGCACGATGGAGGTTGTTATAATAAATTTTTGGTCACCCATCCTATGACCGGCCCTTGCGAAGGTTGCTTAATTTTCACTGCGCCATCAAGCTCCTCGAAAATTTAATATCTTCAGTATAATATAATCTAAAAATAATACGTTTATTTACGTTTTTGATATTGTAACGGACGTATCTTCGCTTGTTGTACTAAAAGCAAATTATTTGCTTACCTCGCCTCACCATTAGCTGCGGCCATTTTTCAATTATGCCAAATGTGTATGTCGTTATATAAATCATATACTGAGGGGGGTGGCCCCTGGTACGAGGGTTGTTTAATTTGTAAACGGAAACGGATCGAAATATATATGCGGTATGAAGCTTATCCGATGTTATGTCTGCCCATCGGATAGATGCACGGAAAAAACGCAGCATTCGAAAACAGAAAGAGATGGGCTAAACAATACATACTTTTATTATGTTTCTGTCTCAAAGATTATTATGGAAAATAGATAAGTTTTGCGGTGTTGAAAAATGTTGGAAATTTTACTACAGTTCGTGTTGCCGTCTCCTTTTTTAACTAGAAGTGCTTCTCACCGTTCATAAATAATCTGAAGGTCCCTCTATTTCTCTGGAAACGGTATTTCATCTCTTTACGAAACGTCAATATCTAAAGAAACTTTTATCTAAATTTATAATGCAACGGAGTAAAAATCTCACATTGCCTCTGATGCCCAGATAATCTTTAGTGACATGATTTTGACAAAATTATAATAACAATTCGAAAATATCCGAGTTTTCGTTCGTAGACAAATAAAGTAGGCGTTCTGATATGCGCTCCGTAATTTCGATTCATGACAGCAGATTCAGAACATTTTATATTACTTAAATATGCAAAAATAACTTAATTTGTAAATATATTTGTTGACCTATAATAAATTTCAATGCTTAACACAACTTATTGATGAAAGCAATGCTTCTGCTGATATGATGTGATGTGTAGTGTTTGTATTATGTCCTGTTCAATAAAAAAAGAATTTATAGTCATTCTCCTCTTCTAAGTTCTAACTGATTTTCACTGAATCTTCAATATATTTTAACTAATTTCCTTTTATGTTAGGTGTAGTATAAATATATATATCAAGTTTATCAAATTTTATATCTCGTATAGTTCCCATTATAACTGTATTTCAATTATTAACAAACTAATCTAATCTACAAGTTATTTCAAACTAATATCTTAGTAAAGTTTATATATTATGAGTGTATCAAAGGAGGAAACGATGGTTAAAATCAAAAGTTAATTTTATAGAACTTGATAATCTAATATCTCTTTGTCACAGATCAACGAAGGCGGATTTGTGTCAAATTTTTATGTCTATTATGTTGCTGGCTGTACGACCATCCCGCCACAGCATTAAAAAGATAAAAAGAAAAAACAAAAATCATCCGAGAGCTTTTTAAAAAAGCGTCGTTCGAAATACAAATTGGAGTCGCCCGTACCGAGGCGGCTAGTGCGCTCACGTTAATTCCATCGATCATTACTCCCGCTGCAATCCGCCAATCGTGAAAAATAAAAACAGTGGTGACCCCACCTGCGGCCCCCGGCCCCCGGCCTACCCCCCAAACCCCCCGTCTGGGTGAGATGTGATTTTTTTCGTGCGTCATTCTCGGATCATACATGACTTTCCGGATGCTATCGGTTGGTACATATGTAAAGTATTGATTAATGCATCCAATACGATGGCGAATGATTTTAATTAAAACGAACGGCTTCCGTATATTATTCGTTATGATAAGCAAACGGACCGTTGGTTAAGCTAATTTGGATGGCGTTTTTATTTAATTACGTTCGATACGATGTATCGTTAAAGGGAGACCGATAATATTTTTTAATAAAAATACTTATTTGGACGGTAAGAAAAACATGGAATACATAAGCCGCTTGCTTTCGACTGAGAGGAAAACTTTTATGACGTCTTAAACTTAGTCGTTAAACAGTTATTATTGACATGAAACATCAGCATCATCGATAGTGTCATAGATATTGCAAGAAGAAGCCAAAAAGTTTTTGATGTTCGACTATTTGAAAATTTAAATAAATTATTATATCTTATCAATTGTGCGTTCACAAGGCTATAATGAAAAATGCTTATAAAATCCACTTTTCGCAATCCAGGCAACTGCTTTAACCTCTGAGTGACCCAGGACCTAACAGGACCGACGAATTCTTCGAGCACTTGTTACTTTCTACAGAGCGTATTATCATTAATGTTCAGGCAATCCACCCAAACCACCGAAAGAAATATTTTTACAAATGTTTTAAACTTTCGATAAAGATGAAAATTTCTTCTAATATTATTATTTGATCAATTTTACATTTACATTGCTATATTGAAAAATATTGACGTTAATAAATAATCTCCCATCTCAACCTTGTGTCACAGTAAGATAAACAGCTTTTCCTTACACAAATCTTCTATATATATAAAAATGAATCGCAAAATGTGTTGGTAAGCGCATAACTCAACAACGCCTCGACCAATTTGGCCAAATCTTTTTTTAAAATGTTCGTTGAAGTTCAAAAAGAAAAATTAGAATTATTGCTGGAAAAACCCTAAAAATAGCCCTTTTCTTTTTCCCATACAAATGATTTGTAACTAAAACGTAGTCAATTTGAGCTTTATTGCTATGGTATAAAGTTCATATTAAATTACAAGCACTCACTGTTGTCTAAGCAATGTAGGTGTGTTCCTAACGTCAAAGATCATATCTATCAAAACAATGTGCGTGTGTGCGTTGGAGCACAGAATACATAGTTGGAGGAGTTTAATGTCGCGTTCCGAAACTCGCGTTTCTTTTGTATTAGTTTCGGCACGCGAGATAAAATGCATCAGTTTCCACGTCATTACATGTATTGCCGGAACATTGATGAAAATACACTCTGTAGTAGCAAAGCTGTTGGGTCCTAGATAGCTCATTGGTTAGAGCAGTCCCTGGATCGCGAATGGTTCGAGTCCCATTCCGGGGTACAGGTAGATGGATTCTTCCAGCATTTTTCCTTGAGAATGTTTATATATTTTTTTAATTCGAATAGTTTACTTTTATAATGCTGTTGTGTGTAATGTGTTTTATGATCATAAAAATCTCTTTTTTCTATATTTAATACTATTACTATTAATACATTGCAATAATAATTATGATTCACATGATTAACAATAAAGCGATTACTTACTTTTAAATCCTTATATATGTTTTATTTAATTATTTTTATTCACAACGCCCTATCACCAGGGTGACGGTTCTGTTCAGGAGATTTTTTTTAAATACGTAGGCAAAAAAACTGCCACATTACAAATCTTTTTGACAGGACGAAGTCTGTCGGGTCAGCTAGTAATATATATATATTTTTTAAAACTATGATTTAAAGTAAATACAGTTTCCGCTTTTTGTCTATGTGAAAAACATACCGACTAAAATTTTGTTAAATCTAATATGTATATCAACGTTATAAAAACCAATTAGGAATTTGAATTGTCGTCATAAAAAGCTCGAACCGACTACAAGTGATGTAACATGTGTAACGTCTATGTGTGTGTTTCACTCATGTGTGTGCAGAGACGAGCTCGCTTGATCGCTTGCGAAGCTCCATGCAAAAATGTGCATTTAAACAAACACCAGAATTAGATGACCTACCGTTCCTCCCGCTCGCTTCAGCAGAAAGAAGAATAAAAACGCGCTCCAGTTTTTTAGCACGGTTCCAGTTATAATGGTCGTTGTGTAGAGGGGTAGGCATACGGGCCCCCACCACCAATCACGTATCTAGTTTTAAATTCTTATTGATTGTTTAGAAATCCTTTGTGTGATTGTGATTTAAGTAACTATGTTTATTAACACAATCCGAGTTTGTTCATATTTCGAATTGACTAGCTAGGTGAGTCCCCGCGATTTGTCACCGTATATAATAGCCTACATTAACCTCATATGAAGTAGTTTCCGTAGGTGAAAGAATTTTTAAAATCGGTCTAATAGTTTCGGAACAACAATTATAATAATTAACAGAATATTAAGTATATTTTAGAGTAGCTCGGTGGCGTAGTGGATAAGCGCCACGGCATGCGATCGTTGTCGTTAAGCAACTTTCGCAGGGGTCGGTCACGGGATGGGTGACCAAAAATTATTATCTCGAGCTACTCCGTGCTTCGGAAGGCACGTGAAGCCGTTAGTCCCGGCTGCATTTGCAGTCGTTAATACCCTCCAATCCGCATTGGGCCAGCGTGGAGGGGCATGGCCCATCCTTCTTGACCATCCATAAGGAAGGTCTAAGCCCCTGCAGTGGGGACGTAAAATGGTTGATGATGATGATGATGATATTAGTTACCTTATATTTCAATATATTAGCCATAGATTTCCAAATCGATCATAATAGCTTTCGACTTTCACAAGTGCTTGTAACGGCTTCCACTGAATAAATGGTACTGAATTTGAATTAGATTGAACTCTAAATTTAATTGTATATATCTTAACCTGAGACAGAGAAATCTCCGCGCATCCATATTAATAAACTAAGTATATTGAATGTAAATAAATAATTATTCAAATATCACTAAACATAATAAGAAATACATCTTTAAAGTAAAGTAACATAGAAAATAACTTTAAATTTATTTATCACGTGTTACAGTAGCTGAACGTACAAACCAGATTTACAAATCAAATTAATTTCCGCTCTTTTTAATATTAGATTTTAATCGTATAATAAATTTAAGACCGAATGCTGTTAATTTATTTTAATTATATTAAACAAAAATCTTACTACATCATTATTTTTATTAAATTCCAAATGTACCTACTTACTTTAGGCCGTACGTTAACATTTTTCTAATTAAAAATTCGCTTGTACGTATTTTTTTAAATAAATTTTGCGTTCTCGATTCTATGTTGATAATTATTTCATATATGTACCTAAATCTACTCCTTTTGGAATTATTAAAATACGTTTACTAAAAGCGAAAATAACAAATGCTTGAGAAATATCTCATAGCTCATTTGGAAGAGCACTCGCCCGATCAACAAGAGGTCGGAGTCCCATGTCAAGTAATTGAAAGTGTAATTTTTTAAAGGATTTCTAATACGAGGGTCAAACTGAAAGTTCTTAGAAAATCAAAAACTGATTACATTAGCCAGTTATTAGTTTTATTATATCTTTTCAAAATATTGTCCATTCACGTCAATACACCGCTGCATGCGATGGAACCACTGGGAAAAGCACTTTGCCCACTCGTCCTTAGGGGTCTCTTCAATGGCATCGCGATACGCAGCCACCGCTTCTTCAGCATTCATAAACCGCTTTCCTTTAAGTTTTTCTTTAATTTTTGGAAATAAATAAAAATCACAAGGCGCGAGGTCGGGGCTATACGGCGGGTGACCCAGTAATTCAACGTTTGATGTCGCCAAATAGTCGATCGTTCGCTTGGCGGTGTGCGACGAGGCGTTGTCGTGGTGAAGGAGGATCCTACTGCGAGGTCGTTTCTCTCGAACTTTTTCCAAGACAAGTGGCAAACAATTGGTAGTGTACCATTCTGCAGAAACTGTTTTTTGATCCTCTAACACAATTGTTGCAAAATGACCTATCCTTCCAAAGAACGAGGCCACCATTTTTTTTCCCGCACTTCGATCTCTCTTCACTTTAGTTGGCAACTCCTCGAAAGGAAACACCCTCTGAGCAGATTGTCTTTTGGTTTTAGGATCATAACAGTAAATCCAGCTTTCGTCACCTGTTAGTATGTCGAACACAGCATTTGAGTAACCTCCGTTAAATCTTTCAATCATTTTACGACACCAATCCACACGATGGAGTTTTTGAGCCTCAGTCAAATTATGAGGTATCCACCGGGCGCAAAGCTTCCTGACCGCTAAATGTTCGTGGAGGATTTTGTGCACTTGACTCATACCGATGCCTAAGCCTTGTCCGAATCTGTTGATAGGTCACTCTTTTGTCAGTCTCTATCATACGCCGCACAACACAGATGTTATCTTCAGTCGTCGCCGTAGAAGGCCGTCCCTCACGTAAATCATCAGTGAGATTAGTGCGACCACGTTTAAACTCATTAAACCAGTTGTAAACAGTCGCACGAGATGGGGCTTCATCGTGAAAGGCCAATCGTAGTCTATCATAACTTCTTGTTGACTTAAATGACATCGAAAGTCATAAAAATCATTGCACGAAAATTTTCTCGTGTTAAATTCATGATGAACGTGACACAGACAATTTTCAATTTGCCGCCAAATCGTAAAACAAATGACAAATGAATGAAATATACTCAGTAATATTGGCAAAGAGTTATATTTTCAAATTTTAGAATTATTTTTTTATTATATTGTTTATAAGTGGCCAGTTCTAAGAACTTTCAGTTTGACCCTTGTACACACATAGAATATGTATAACTCATACGAATTTTCGTGACACCTGATGGCCAATTCTATTGGTACTATTCTCGAACGAATATTCGGAAAACTTCGAGTATAGAAAATTTTGACTAAATAATACAGTCATTTTACATAATTTTCAACAAATTGTAATATATATACAAACTAGCTTTCGCCAGCGGCTTCGCCCGCATGGACCCCAGGGAAATGTTTAGAAGGATAAAAAGTATCCTATTATCTAAGTAAGCTAATACCTTATCTGTATAGCAAATTGCATCAAAATCCGTTCAGTAGTTTCGGCGTGATTGACGGACAAACATCCAAACAAAGAAACTTTCACATTTATAATATTAATAGGATTATATGATAAATTTATAGTATTTCTTTTTTGGTATTTCATTCTTTATGTGCATAAAAAACATCATCATCCATTTATTTCGTCCCCACTGCAGGGGCTCAGGCCTTCCTTATGGATGGTTTTAGGAGCATTGGCCATGGTCCTCCACGCTGGCCCAATGCGGGTTGGCGGGAATTAACGACTACAAATGCAGCCGGGACCAACGGCTTAACGTGCCGTCCGAAGCACGGAGTAGCTCGAGATAATAATTTTTTTAGTCATCCATCCCGTGACCGACCCTTACGAAAGTTGCTGAACGACAACGATCGCGGGCCGCGGCGATTATCCACTACACCACCGAGCTACTCGTTAGTAACTTAATGACTATATGACTAAATATTTTTAAAATAAGTTATTGTGTATCCTCTGCATACAAAAACTCACAAAATTTACAGTCATTCTTTATTATTTGCTCCTTGTAAGAACTTTTTGTATTTAATACCAACATATGCAGTAAAACCCCTTTAATTTCTAATTATCAAAGTCGATCCAAAATGGCGGCTCGAGCCCCGTTTTCAGTCTTTAATACGGTTCTTTGAAAGCTTTTTTATTTGAGATATTCAACGGAGTTTAACGAAGCTGTAATTACATTTAATTCTCAAAAGATTTTTTATAGTTCCCTCTAGATTTTAATGAAATGCTGCTCATTAATGGTGAATGCAAATATGGAGTACCTATGTGTATATTAAAGTTTTAGGTTTTTAGTTTTAATTAGGAGTTAATGTATGTTTATTAATTTACACATATTTAATTTGGAGCTTTATTTTACAACAATAAAGTTACCTATTTGCAAAAAACAAATAAATTTGTTGGAGTTGTTTGTTTATCTAACTAAAGGCAAAGGGTTCTAGTTCACACAGCCATGATTGATGTATTGTTTTGTTTTCATTAAATGATCGTGTTCTACGTTTCAATGTTTCTTTGGAGTCTTCAAGACTAACATGACAGAAAATCAGCTGTTTGAATTTTCACGCTCAATTCAAGGAATACTTTTTCTGTTCACGACCCATACACATATTTCACTGTACTTTTCTGAATTCATTTACTATATATTTTGTCTCACACGATAACCTATGAGTGTATTTAACAAAAAAAATATAAAAAACAAAACATACTCTATGAACATTAAAGATTCAATAGAATAGATGGACAGCTAATGAATCTTAAGAATTCGTGTTCAAATCCAGACCGTTCAGTTTATTCTCAAAAATTTGAGTATACTTAAAACAATTGTAAAGGTCTATAAACAATTATCCCATATAAACGAATTGCGACTGTATAATATGCAAAAAATAAAAACTTTTTAAATAATAAGTCGTTTGATAATTAAAACCTGCTATCGTGAATAAAACCAAAACAATTGTCTATTAAATAAAACTACAATAGGTCACCAGAATCAAGAAATTCAAAGTCAAGTGGCCCACTTACGAGTGGCATACTGAAAAGCGCCACGGTATAACGGGCGAAGTTTTTCTACACACGGCCCGACGAAGAAAAGAAAAAAGAAAAAGAGGAGAGAAACTGTGTTATGAGGTAAGGAGAGGCCACGGGCATCGCAATAAAACGATACTTGCGTAAGGTCGGTGGACTGCAACTTTTTCCTTTTTGCTGGGCTATTTTTTCTTTTTTTACTATATACATCGGCCAGGGGAAGGAGGTTTCTTTGGACGAACGACGATAGTCTGTGTCCGAGCCGCGAATTGAAATAGTTTTGTCTTTGCGCTTGTGTATTTGTATCATTGAGGTATGCTATTTTTTATTATTGTCTCGTGTGAAAAAAGAGTATTTAGTTTAAAAGACTTTTCAATTCGTAAGCTATGTTTTCTTTAATTTTTTTTTCCTTAATTAGTTTAACATTATTTAGGTTATAATTTTTATTCTAAACAATATTTAACAATGTTTTAAAAGCTTTGTCATTATTATTACATTATTTTTATAGATATAACAAAAGCAGTTTCAGTATTTTAGAGACTAATTAAACTATAAACATAATTAAATGCAAAATTATTTGCTACATGCCGATGCTACAAGCACATAAAGATTTTATTGTCGGTAGTAATTTTAAGATATAATAACCGAGACAAAAGAATATAATTATTCACTGTTATTAAAAGATTCAAAGAGCGACAAGTGATACGTTCAATGGTTATATCTGTTTGTGAGTGTAATAAGATCGCTTTGTGAACTCGATAAAAAAGATATGAATTTTAATTTTGGAGACGGCTGAATCTTTCAAGTGTTTTTCCATGAGGTAAATATAGTGTGTTAAAAAAAAAATTAAGATATTGATTTATACAAATGATGAGTAGCTCGGTGGCGTAGTGGATAAGCGCCGTGGCCCGCGATCGTTGTCGTTAAGCAACTTTCGCAAGGGTCGGTCACGGGATGGGTGGCCAAAAAATTATTATCTCGAGCTATCCGTGCTTCGGAAGGCACGTTAAGCCGTTGGTCCCGGCTGTATTTGCAGTCGTTAATACCCTCCAATCTGCATTGGGCCAGCGTGGAGGGTCATGGCCCATCCTCCTTAATCATCCATAAGGAAGGCCTGAGCCCCTACAGTGGGAACGTAAAAGGGCTGATGATGATGATGATTATACAAATGAAGATGGTACAAATATATGAGACCGAAGAAAGAGGCTATGGACGTCTCGCTCCAAGAAATCTTTATGACATCATCATCATCATCATCATCATCATTACAATACTGTTACTTATATGAATTAATAACTCATATTCATATTATGTAGCAACACCTATATTCCTATGAGTCAAAAGACTTCTTGGTAGGTCCAACATGTTGACCGATTCAGAAGTTTGAAAGACAACAATATGGCATGTACTCAATATGAGTGCGAGTAAAACTTGTTGATTCTTCATACTAAGTAATACGTAGATTATTGACATTAATAAATACTTGTAGGCTTAACCAAAATATCCAAACTACGGACTGTTTGTTCAGGTCACATACTCCAGGAATGTTCTATAAATTATTATCGAAAGTGGTAAGTAAGTAACCGAATATGAAATAGTATCTCTAATATGGAATACTGAAATTATACTCGTAATGGGTCCAGCAAATCTGCGACCTGTAAAACGAAACGAAATATCACCATAATAAATATAGGATATATGGCTATTTCAAATTTGATATTTTTGTTCTATAAAGAATAATTTAGGAACGGATTTAAGTATTTCGTTGGGGATAATTGGTTACTTTCCTCTAATGATAGAAAAATGAACGGTTCTGCCCCTCGGAACTTTTATAGAGTACTTTGGTCCTGAGGCTCTAGGCCCTGCGAGTTTGGAAACCCCTAGTCTATACGATGAAATTATATTGAATTTTTAATGTATACTCTACATTTGAACTGTATAACGAATGTTGGACGTGATGACGTCAAGATGTACCAAACACGCGACAAAAAATCATCGAACTGATAATGATTTTCTGAATTGCAAATATTAACATCTTAATATTAATGCCCAAGTAAAATAAAACAGTAAAATGTGTGTTGCGTTTTCTGTAACAGTTGCTGAATTACTTTATCCAAACTATAAACTGACTGATCTCACCTTCTAAATCTCTATGGAATATAAATAAGAACTAGTCGGTTGATATCGATATCAGACATAAACTGTTATTAAAAATTAGACTGAAGGAAACTTTCTTCTTGTAATTATGAGATTTTCTTTAAAGTGAAAACTGATAAATGAGAGCGTATTATAAAGCGACGGTGACGTAATATAATATCAAATTGTAAATATTAACAAACAACTAACGCTATTAATAATATAATTCTAAAAATAAGATGTCGATCGCCTATGGAGGTATTTTTTTTTAAAGCTTAGCTTTAGCAAAGCGTCAGTTCAATGACCAACGACGAAGGTACTATTGGTAAAGCTTTAAAAATAATATACTGAAAATAGCTCAAATAAAATTTGCAATTAATGGTTCTATCGTCTACCGTAAGTTAGAAATTGGAATCTATGCAACTGAATAAGTATTTAGGATTTGAGCTATTGTTTACATAAATATTATATTTAACATTTTTCGTTATTAGAATAATATTGCTATAATCCCCGATATTTCGGCGTTTTTACGGCCGCCATGATCACAGAGTAACTTTTAAATTATCACAAGTAAGTAGTTGTAGTCACGAGCTTTAGGTCATTTATTATTATTTTTCTTTAATATAAACAATAAAAATTAACGCCATATAAAGTAATTCGTGCGTAATATTAATCTGTAGTCATCATCAATCAAAAATCAAATCAGCGACCTGTAATCATGAATTGTAATCTAATTACTATCAAAGTGTGTAATATATCTGATTCGATGTCAAAAAGTGTAACCGTTAGATTAACACTTAAGTAATTATAGATAACCTACATGGAATACAAATGGAATATTTTTATTAAAAGCTCTACATTAAGCTTTGAAAAATATTATGTTATTTCATCTTAAAAATACACGGAAAAAACTGTGATGGTTACGATGATTGTATTTAATTAGTACATATTTTCTCTTAGATAAATTTTGGAAGTTAAATGTGAATGTAAAAAATACTAAAAAGGAATGATAACACTGGTCTTAAATATAACTTCTTTAAAACGCTATGGTCGCGTGTATTTTATGGATTATAATTACATTTTTCAGTCGTTTTGTATCCTTTACTGGTTCCGGGTAAACTAGACTAAGATGTCGCTAATTAAAGCATAACTACTTTCAAACATCACTTATCGGACTCGTTTGAAATATAATGTTTTTTTTTTTTTAAATTGCATATATTTTTTAGTACCTGATGAGCGGTCAAATGTACCTAATTCCTAAATAACAGACAAATGTATTTTATTGCAAAATTAACTGGGACGTACTATATGACGCTATTTCTGAACGCTATCTGCTCTACTAAAAAGGTTTTAAATTAATTTAGGTACAACTAATAATGTATACTATTAAGATGTACACAATAAATAGTAGTTAAAAAAAAACTTTGATCCGAATTCGCGCCACAAAAAGACTTTCTAATTAACTACTTGATAACTTTACATTGAGTGAAATACAAACTAATAGGTAGACTTTACAATATGTTGTTTCAGAAAAACGTTGTACAATAATTGTTTTTATTTTTTCTGCGCCCACAATCTGTAGTAGACAGCAGTGCAAGTCGTGACCCGACTGGAACCTATTTATGAATTATTCGCTTAAAGTACAATTGTCGTCTACGACTAAAATCATGCTAAACATGTTAGACGCATGACACTTTTCCTGCCCAACTGAATCGTTTGTTTCAGTACTGCTACTCAATATTTTTTTTTAATGTTACTAGTTTTTATACTACCAAGTTTTTAAATGTTCGTGTATACTACACCTATTTAGCGTTTAATTAAGAAAAAAAGTAAAAGAAAATCTTTATAAAACTTTGCGATTCTTAAAAAAAATTGTCGAATAAAAGTGGTTGGCGCAAGACGAATGATTCAAAAATAGTGCTCCTGGGCGGTGTATTAACAAATTATGTTCTCAATCGATCGGCTCGTCTAATTCAGATCACTGGCAAAAAGTTGTACCTGTTATGTGATTAACAGAGCGCTAATTCTAGATGGTGAAAGGTGGAGAAAGGTGTGCGCAAACTTTTTGTTTCTTACCTGCCCAAAATTGGTTTGGGTGTTACGTGCGTTCTGAAAAACATGGTGTAATTACGTCATCGCTGTTCAAATATGGAATATCACTTGCAATGGATTTTGTAATTGTATTATACAGAAAGAAAATTTATAGTAATTTATATCATGGATTTTTTTGGTATAAAACTATTAAAGTAAGGTTTAAATTAAAACAGCGTGTTTTCTGGTTAATATTTAGTATTTACATATTATGTATTCATATAGTGTTGTTTGTATGTCATTTGTAGAAAAATCCCAAAAATCTATTCGGTGGCCAGTAGGTCGAGTAGCTGTGATATCCATCGAAAAGTATACAATCAGACCAGGTATATGAAAGTTAAAGTAATAGACGTTTACCAGAGTGATCATAATAATACGTACGTATATTATTCCTTTTAGATATGATATTGATGTGAAAATATGATAAATCATTACGATGATACTTAAATGTTAGTGTCCAGACAAGAACATTTACAGATTTCAGTCAATATAACGATTTAGGCGAATATAATTAAGAGAAATTGCCGTTTTTTATTTAATATTACATTAATTGCGTTTAAGCTTTTATGAGTAACGATAAAAAAAGATTATCAAAGTAATATCCATTTACGTTCTACGGTCGACTTTATGTAAGTATAAGGACACGTCATAACCATGAGCTTTGTGGCAATATGATTCTGCTTTCAAGAATTCGATTAAAGGAAATACGTAATAAATATGCTTAACTTGAACTGAATAGTGAGATCGGCACGTCTCAATTATTGTTTGGCTGTTACTTTTTCCTGTTTATTTATGGGGGTTTCGTGTGGCTGAATACCTCAGTTGCCTGCGCTTTCAAATTTAAAATACGGTATTGACTTATGATCGGAGCAAAGCCCTAAAACAAGCATTATCGCGACGCACACTAGCGTGCTCCCGTCAACACGCCCCCACCCCCGCAACATTCGGCGTTTTTATATTTTTGCACATTTGAAAAAAAGAACGCGGCAGACAAAGATGGACTGATGACGAGATCCACGCCCGAAACAATACAGTGGAAGCAGGACGGAGCCACTTCTGTCAATGCGATTGCGAAATAAAAATGTACAAACCGTTCCTTTTTTAAATGTGATGCTTTTTTTACGTTAGTCTGCGTTTGCAATTAGTGATGTGCGGTTGTCGCACGTATAAGGCATTAGGACCATGCAAATTTTATGCTCATGGGATTACCTCCGCTTTGAAAGCCTTTTATGATTCTAAATGAAGTAGATTGGGTCTCGAGATCACGGAAGCGTTTCTATTCAAGCTGTACACAAGGTCACTCAGTTCTATAACTTTATAGAAAAGACTATCAATAACACTACTAATATATAACATAGGGACGTCTGCAACGAGTTTTCTTGAAGAAATATGTACCTTATTTCGCCTCAATCCTTTTAAGACGACGACGTATGGCTTTTTCTTTATAATTTTTTTTACAAAATAATTATGACAGAATGTTTTCGATTCAATTGCTTCTAATTTCAGATATTTTAAGCTATATGTGGAAAAAATAACGGAATCTTGTAATGAAATATAGTGTTGTTCATTAAAAAAAAAATACATAATGAGATCGATAATATTTATAATTTCGTTTTCAAGATAAATTGATCCGTCATATATATTTATGATTATCTTTTTATTTTTAGTTTTAATCAAAGACTCGTATAAAGAGGATAACCCGCGGAACTCCGGGATGTTTTTAATTCCGTCGGGGTAAAAAAAAGTCCCACAACCCGATGCATCGCAGGCGTGTGTGCGGCACGCACACAGTCGCAACGTTGCATGCTTTACGCGCGGAAAAAAGTGCTGCGTTATTGATTTTTCTGCCACGGGGTGGTAAAAGGGGGGTAGTTCGCCCGCGGCCTGAAAAACCGTCTGCTGAAAAAACCGAGACGAAAAGGCACCCCTCCCATTTTAATTGGTAACGTAGTGTCAATAGGGCTAATCCTGCCGGCTTAATAGGCTGCTTTTGTCTCGCGAATGCATTTTTCAGTGTAGCCAGGCGACGGTTTTTGAAAGGTCTCTATGCTAACGCATTATTTAGAATGCATACTTTTTGGACAGCTTGTAATTTAAAAGATTACTCTTAAAAATATATTTTAATCCGGTTGTGTAGGAGGAAACTGGGTTGTTTGGAGCCTACATTCCGTTTACTTTCAATGCGTTTAGCGTACAAGTGCTCATTGAACAAATCAGGTCTCGAGTTTTAATAAACTAATTAACAGTTTGGTTAGGCTAATTCAGTCCTTAAAGCTATTGCAGTAGAGGCTTCTTTTGGTGGTTATTAGCAGATATGTTAATAAGTTTTGCTTACAAGATGATAGTTGCTTTGATATTTTGCTCTACTGACTAATTACCGTTGATTTAATTGGAGTATTTTTCAAAATTTGTTTATAATGAGATGTGACTTTTTGAAATAAGGAATAGTAATGTCTCCATGTTTAAATATTTATTGGTTTCATCTGCTTATCATGTTACAACAAGTTATGATTGTTTTTTTATTATTTGCATTGACTATGCTTCAAAATTATAGACTGATTTCATATTAAACCAAGTCTAGGTTAACTGGGTTGTATTCAAAGCTGATTAATGTACTTTTTCTGATTTAAGTCATGTATTCACAACTTTACACACTAGCTTTGTGATCAGGGTTTTACGGTAATGTAATTATTAGAGTTATTAGATTAGAAAAGGTTTTGGGTTAAAATCATGTTCCGGGTACCAGAAGTAATTCTATAAGATAGTAAGACTTTTAAAATTATCTTAATCCTGCACATTGAATCTGCACTACCCTCAGACCCTGACCTCGCGCGCAAGTGGCTCAATTGTCTCAGCGGACGTGACGTCACTTCCGACGTTAATTACGTGCGTCTGCGTTGCGACGGACATCCTTTCTTATGTTAATAATTTGTAATATCGTACGATATATATACATATCAATTAATATTTATGTAGGAATAATATTATATCCCGTATGATTGTACATAAAAAAGTTTCACATGTCCGCAAAAAAGACTGCTTTGTGAATAGCAAACACCTATTTTAAAAGAATGTTGTATAATGTACATTATACATACAATGACATGAATAAATATTGGGTCTTTTTAATGTTAACGAAAAAAATACGTAGTGGCCAAAGTTTGCTTAACTCTTTTGTCAATGTCCAACACCAAAGGAATTCAGACAATAATTGATAAAAAACACCAAAGCGCCTTTCTATTTCAAAAGCTTTGGGCGAAACAAATTATTAGATTAGTTTATTTTTTTCTACATTGTAGCGATGTCGGCTCCATTCTGTGCTTGATGGCGCACACTGACTGAAATAAAAATGATATTTTAGGTTCAATTAAGTCTAAAATAATATTTTATTTCTACTCTCTTGATACATAAATTTGCTGCTGTTTTCCCTTCACTTTGCCCGAGTTAATTAAAGCCTATGTCATCTACGTATGATTTAGTTTCCCG
Organism: Diatraea saccharalis; assembly: GCA_918026875.4. Lineage (NCBI taxonomy): Eukaryota > Metazoa > Arthropoda > Insecta > Lepidoptera > Crambidae > Diatraea > Diatraea saccharalis. Next base: position 622,103 of record OU893352.1, on the reverse strand, counting down.
TACATGAAAGAATTTATGAAATCGCCTCAGTAGTTCCGGTGCGTCATCAATGCAAAAAATCTTATCTTTCCTCTTTATAATGTATCAAGATGTTGTCCTTCGACTTCGCGCGCTTCATTTATAGCCTATGTCAACCCCGTATGATGTAGCTACCCGTAAATGAAGAAATTTTAAAATCGGTCCAATAGTTTTGGAGCCTATTCGATGCAAACAAATAAACAAACAAATAAGCAATCAAATCCATCCTCTTTATAATATTAATATAGATAGAAAACGAAGTCTCTGAAATTAACTTATTTATTTCATCATTATTATGCTTTTTAAAATCCACTAGGTCGGTTGAGAGGGCATAACTTAACTTTAGACACTAAATAAGGTATATATGAATTGTTTTAGTGATGTTACTGCCCATAGTATCCGTACCATGAGGACGAAGTCGTTGGTAAAAGCTAGTAAATATAACAAGAGAAATTTTAAAGTCAGTGTCTGATTTAAATGTGTAAGTTGGAGATTAGTAAGATGTATTTTCATTTCATTTTTACTATTTTTACTACTTAGATACAATGTTGGGTGATGAATAGTCAGTGTTAGACAAGTTCCAGAATTTTTCTCGCCGTTTCTCAAAGACTACATAGTAAGATTTGTCATAAAGATTTTTTGGTTAAAGGCTTTGCAACGAGACGAAGGGCTGAACAAAAACTGATTTACTGTGGAATAGATGATATAAAGTCGAAATATGCTGTATATTGTACAGGTACCTTTTAAATTCATATTTATTCCATGTCTTGTTTTTCGCGTACATATGAGTCGCATTGTACCCGAAGGCTTTGTGCAAACAATATAATTATCGTAATATTTTTTGAGTAAATAATTTAAAATATTTGAGATAGAGACAGTAGTTTATCTGTACGGCCAGCTTTAATAAGGCGTCCTCTGAACGCTGCCTTACAGCGAAAAGTTCACTGTCACGGGTGAATCTTACGTCGTTGGTGTAGTATAAAGTGAGCTGCAAATGCACCGACATTGACCGCTTACGCAACCAATTGCTAGTTGACATCAATTCGCAGACGAACACTCAGACAGGGTAATAACCGCTCGTTGGTGGGTTGCTCGTCACTTACGTCTTTTTACATGTGATATCAGTGACTGGGAGCTTTTGTTCCAATTTCTACAGAAAGAGGGGGAATTATAACGACGTGAGGTTTTCACTATAAAAACTGCGTTTTCGTATTATTAATATGAATTTACTAATACGAATTCAGTCAATAAATGACCCTTGTCCATTACTTAACTCTAGGACTGAAATAATAAAATATATTTAAAATAGATTTATAGAGATTTATTTGAAAATTGATTTATCGATACTGATATTATAATGAGGAATGATTTCATTGTTTGTTTGCTTGCATTGAATATGCTCCGAAATTAATGAAACGATCAGAAAAATTATATCATCTACGGGATTATATGCGGGTGACATAGGCTATAATTCACGCGGGCAAAGTCACGGGAAAACAGCTGGCGTATTAATAAAAATACACAACCATTATAGTTTTACCATGAAAACATTTAACGAACTGCTTATTATGTATTTGTAATCTTGCATCCATTCGTCACCCCGTTTAAAAAGATGTGCCTTTTCTAATGGATTCCGTTTTAAACTAATTAAAAACGTTAACACAAAAAATGTATTAACAAAAAAAAAAAAAGAATAAGTAAGTTTTTATGATATTATTAGTTCAGGAATAAATTCTTAAATTTAGTCAGATTTTCGCTTTTTGTTTTTAAAGTTGACAAGAGTGCAATAAATTGAAATTTGTGGCAAACAGACTTAAGTACACATTCATGATGAGAAGAACGAGAAATGAGCTTACATATTTTTTTGTGTATTGACAGTAGTTTTGATTCTTTTGATATGATTTATTCTTTTGATTGTTAAACATGTGTATCTTAAAACAAAAATTAAATACTTAATTGCGATTAGGTCAAAATACAGAAGAATTGATGTAAATTATCTGTATTATTTCGGGTATGGATACTTATGGTGTGTATTAATTCCCTAATATAAAAAAAATAAGATGTGATTACTTTGGAAAACCTATAATTAGCCAATGTTAGATTATTCTTTTCGTAGTAGACTAGACGCTACGTTTTGTGATCATTCGTTTCAAAATTATATGCTGATAATTAAATGATAAAGCCTATTGCCTTTATAACCTAATTTGAATGGTTAATTAAATGAATATTCACGAATTTGGAGCTCAAACAACGCATAGACATGCTACTCCTAAAAAGAGTTGAAAAAATAACAAAATTAAATATAAATGTCTATAAACATTCGGAATAAAACTATCTAACGAACGTACGTTCCCGAAGGTGTATTTTTCAGTGGATACTTACTGCTCGTAGCTGGTTAGTTACGGCCCTTGTAACGCTAGACATGCAATAAACTAGACTAGAAATAGCAATAAAACCGCCGATATCAAATAGTAGAACTTTCAAGCCGGGGTACACTTAGGTTTGGTGCTGTTTTGGACTGTTACGTGGCTGCAGTGCAAGCGGGTGTACTGAAAAATGATTTTAAACGAAACTGACGAACAAAGGAGTGGATTGTAAGTAGACTATTCAAAACGGTGATATGAAATGCTAACAATTTTATTTTTGATTTTTGCGATTCGACTTATCACCTTGGAAGATTAATATCAAATAACATTACATGATTTTGATTTCAAGCAAAAATATAGGTACACACTTAAAGCATTTCAACGGTATCCAATGGTATCACGACACTTAACCGAGTCAATATAGAAAAGTTTATTTTCCTATGTTGACCCGACCGAGAATTGAACTCGGGACCCCAGCCGAGACGGCGACACTTTGAAATTGGCGTGCAAACTATTTGTCAACGAAGGTCGTCAATATTTGTGTTTCATAATATATTCAACTTATTCACAAAATAAAGTTAGCAAATTCAGCAATCAACCAATCCCATATGTGATTGATTGAAGTCAAATAACTCCTATATGGTATAACGTGGTTTGTGATTTTGTAGAGTGGGTTATTGTGAAGAGATAATTCACCATGGTTTGTGAGCCAAGGTTTTAATCAATAAAAGGAAAAAATGACAAATTCAAATTGCGAAAAATGTCTTATTACTTATACTTCTGTGTTTTTTTTTACAAGTATATCTTGACTTATTGGCTGTGATAGGAGTGCGACCGATCGACATTGCAATTGTGCCGTTTTGTACTCTTGATTGGCTACACTAGCGCCTAGCACTAGAGTATGAGTAAGGGGGCTGGTTCAATATATATGTTGTATACTCATAAATAAAGCTGTATTGGGAAGCTCGCTAGGTATGGCACCACACCTTTCCTAGACAAGCGTGCTCAATGGTTAGTACAGTTCACGCGACATTACGTGCCTTCTATAATTGTGAACGAACCCTGGTGCTGCGCTAGTATTCATTGCTTATTCACCTGCCAGTTATGACTTCATTTCAACTCATAGATATGATAATGTTATATTTGTTTGCGAACTAATACAACGATAGTCTGTATTGCTTTCGGAATTAAGGAATCGTTTGTAATGTCATAATATTTACATGTCGTGATTTGTTGATAACTCAAGGAAATTGACTCGTCTATACTAATATAAATAAATTGGAAAGATTTGATTGTTTGCTTTGAATAGGTTTAAAACTACTCCGGTGCTATTCTGTTATATAAATAGTCTAGCGAGCGTTGAATAGAATAGCTGTAATAGATTAAAAATTCAATCAAATAAAACCTACTTCAAAAGGTAATAAAAAATTTATTTCATTGAAATAAAACTCTATGTTAACTAATGAAACTCTATGCTGTCACAGAGCGTTACGTTTGACGTCAACTTCTATGCTCTTTTAAATAGTATTATTGTATAAATGGCTTCTTCTTTATAAATGTTCTGATATAAAAGATATGATGATATAAAAAATGTTTAATTGGTTTGATATTCCAGTCTCAAATCCATTTCGTTACTTGATTATACGATAGCGAGTTGTTGATGTTCCTATTTTAATTTTTTAATTCCTAATTAGCGCGCAATACAGTATCTCTTAGCTATTAAGGTATTACTTTTTTTATAAAATGTCTAATGCGTCGACGATAGATAAAATTTTTGAAATAAGAATAAAGATTAAACTTAATTTTTAGTCGCTAAATCCTATTCGCCCCTGTACGCTCGCACATTTTTCAATCAAACCCGCTTTTCTTTATACTCTGCTTTTACAAACCAGCATTTCAATCAACTTACGTAATTTGTATGGTCAGCAAAATCAATATGCTAACTTTTTTATGTCAAACAAATTACCATGCTAAACGTAGCTCACCAAATAGGGGCTAGGTCTAGGGGTGATCTATTTGTGTATGGTTTTTCTAATTCAACATATGTTCTGTTCGCTGATGCGGCGATCACCGGTCCGGGTTATTTATCTAGGATAGGGGTGATTCGCTATGAATTAGTCGCTCACTGATCTGTTAATAAAATATGACACCCTTCTGTTAATTTTATTTGTCGTAATATGATGTGCTCGATGACGCTGTGGTTAGTATATTCGGTTTGCGTTTGTGAAAGTTAAGCAACTTTCTCTAAGGTCAGCAATCGGATGGGTGACTATTTTATCTTTAAATTTTTCGCTTAACTTAGGCCCGTTCTTCTTGTTAGATTGTAGTTTTTTTTTGTGAGGCACAAATGAATAATTTTCAATAATACTAGTGTATGCTTTTCTTATGCTTATACTTAAGAAGTTTCTACTACTAAGGAACCTTTTTCGCAGAATAAAAAGAGTCATATGTGTTAAACTGGGGTATATTTTTTTAGCCATTCTTTAATATTTAAACTTATGTAAAAGGCTTTCACTTATATTAAAAGAGTTTATCGCAAGGTTTTTTAGTAATAATGAATGAATTAATTAAAATATCTTTGGCAGTTAATATCACACAATGTAAAATTAACATAAGCTAAGTAATTTGCCATAAAAAATATTATCAAACTGTAATAATTTTCATAAATTTATATTATCTATATTTCCATTAAAAAAGCACAATGAAAAATAATGGCTCATAGATAAATAATTCATCAAAAAATGGGGATTCAACGGTACACGCACAAAGGGACTTGCACACCCTATGACTGAGTATTGACCCGTGAGTCAAGGTCACGTTAAGCGTGTCAAGGTCACGCGCACGCTCAAGGTCACGTCGCGCGGTCAAGTTCGCGTCACGCATGTCAAAGATGGCCTCACGCAAGATACCACCTACGTCTGCTTACATCCACGGTTATATTATTATTTAAGGCACAGATATTCCTTTTTGTGAATTGAAAACATAACTTAAAGAATTGAATATTAAAATATAAAGAGTTAGACAGAGAGAGAGAGAGAGAGAAGGAGAGAGAGAAAGAGAGAATGTCATTACCTATCTTATATGCGTAAAGTTGATATTTTGAAGAATTAATAGTTTTCCATTTTTATATAAATGGCTGGATGTGGAAAACGTGAGATGCCACTCAAGCCTTCGTCGTTGCTTCAAAAAGCAAATAATTTTTATTGAAATTTTGAATAGTTTTTAATAAATCTTGTATTCATCATAAATTTGAATTTTCGTTATAATATATATCAGTTTAGTGTTAATAAAACTTTTTGAAATCAATTAAAATAAAGGTTTGGGTCTTGGCTTTACAATTTAACTTATCAGGAATTCAGCTCAGAAAACAATATATTCTTTTGCTTAGTTCAACAATAAGTAAGTGTTGCCATAAAATAATAAGTGCCTTCTAATCGGCATGTATGTAATTCAATGGTCGTAATCTAACGGGTCGTTTACACTTGTTTACAAACAGCGGAACGTGCCCAGCTGCGTGACCGGCACGTTTCCGATAACAGGTTTTTGACTTGATACAAATTTTGAGTCAAATAAAGTGTCCTTTTAGTAAAAGTTTCATTTATCATACATGGTAAATTATTCGTTCACAATGCTTTGTTCATTTTATCTTTTAAAATTAGACAGTCCTAGGTAAGACACGTCACGAAAAAATATTTTATGATTTTAATTTTAGATCTCAACAGATATTTTTAATACTTCATAGAATAAAATCATCATCAAATTATTTTATGTGAGTGCATTTCATATTCTCTTAAATCTTGTAAAATAGGCGATTGTCATAAAACGCGTGAATTGACCGGACGCTCTAATCGCTCGGTATGTTTGTAAACTCTCTAAGCGTGATGCGACACGTGAGCATTGCTTTCCAGTAAGGTTTCTTTTATTTCATCAATTATCATAAGGGTCGGCCAAGAAGGGGTCGGCACATATCGTTTTATTTTGTTATCAAAATAAAAACTTAAGGATGTGAAATTGGGGATGAATGTTCGTAATGAGGTTTTCATTGTTTCCAAAAAGGTGGATATGAAAATTTGTCACTGGGATTGACATGTAAAGTGGCAAATATCAAATAATATGCCGAAAGCCTAAATGTACTGATCCACAATTCGACCACATAATTTTAAGAAACAACGGTCTTGTGGTGATAAAGAGTTGAAAGTTGGTACTACTAAAGCAAAAATGGCTAAATTTCTTTGTAAATGTTTTGAAAGACATTTTTATTGAATCAAAAATATAATAATTGCATATTTAGCTGCAGACGTTGTGTAAAATATGAATATCTTAGACACACTATATTAGAAACAATTGCGGAGTGCGCGATTTCTCTCTAAACCCTTGGAAAATAGAAAACAGCGAAATAAATTTGCCAATGTCAATTATTTCGAATATTCGGGTGTCACGTCTTGTGTCCGAACATGTACTGAGACGAAGGGTTGGTGCTTCCGTATTTAAAAAAAAATACATAAAAATATGCTTTAGTCAGAGGGCCTACCCTGATTGAAAGTTCGGTAAATTTTTTATCGTTCTTATAATTTTGTTAGAATCACATCTGTGTAAATTAGATATCTGTGAATCGGAGGCAGTATTGAGTCTTACCTCCGTTGACGACAAAGGGATTTCTTTTGAGTCATATCATACGTCCTCTATATCCTGATTATTAATAGAAGTACGTTTTGACAGTTTTCACGTATCGCTGTGAAGTAATGTATAGTAGCTCTATGGAAGTAATGCGTATGATGTCGTCGGCACGCATTGCATTATTTGCTGAGTGCTGCTGCATATAAAGCTATGGAAAATCCGTTACGTACCATTCATCTTTTGCGTTCGTGCAAAGTAGACGGCACCTTAAAAAGTACTCTATTAACTAATTTCTATAAAGAAGAATCACGTTTCGCAATTGTTAAAAACATTAATAAAAACTAGTACCACTAATTGAACATTGAATTTAATTAAACGGAGATCTCTAACATCACTTTAAAAAACTTAATAAAAGAACCGAACAAAAAAACAAAAGAAATAATAAGCTGAAAAATGTCAATCAGACGCTCGAATTATTTAGAAAAAGAACCGCAGTGATTTTCCGAAGCATTCGCAGTAAATTCGAAATGCGTCTATTAGCGCAAAAAATCGGTCCAATTAGCCGATTCGGTCGTTCTGCCTGTCACGGTGCAGTGGTCGTTTCGTCCACTTTATTAGGGAAAATTAGATAACCGGTCGCCTTTCACAAACGCTATAAGAACTTTTTAGATTTAGATTTTCGACCTTTAAGGATATAAAAGATCTCTATATTCAAATGATATAGGCGTATAAAACGGACACATGAGTTTTAATAACCATATTTATTTATTTATTGGAATAGGACATCCAAAAAGACACAAATATCTATAGATTTATAGTAGATATATATTAAAAAGGTTCGTGCTAAATCTACCTAAGTTGCGTGGGCATACTAATGTGGATATATCAGTAACATTTTTAAAAAGAAAATATTTTCTTTACAATGAACAAAACAAAAGAATAAGAAGTTAACAATATGTAAAAAATAAATGAAATGTCAGACAAATACAATTCATCACAAATGAAATTAATCAATGATAATAATTATTCAAAGCGAGAAGATTTTTTTCTGTGATTATATATTATCAAAATCGATCTTCGCATATTTTATGAACGATGCAAATTAATATATGAGCGGGCTTACTACTAACTGGGGTTAATTATCTAATTTTAAAATCAATATCAATCCTTTACAATTTGCAATTTGAAAGATACGTAATTTACGCTAAAACAATTTTTTTACAAAGATATTGAATGAATTGGAAGTCATATTAAATGATTATGTCGTTAAGTTATCGTTAATTAAAATCTTCTAAAGCAAGCGTTTGACGCAAATATCTTTGAAAGCTATTAAGAAATGTCAAACGAAAGAGTTGTACTAATTACAATCTTTCGACGTGTTTAAGTAAGTCTTTTAGTTAGTTTTTTGATCATTCAAATTATGATTCGTTCCAAAAGCAAATGCAAGATTAATAGTTACATAACTCCATAAATCGCTATCACAGTTGGTTTACCTATGAAAGGGACGGCGATAGATTTTAAATTGGATAATTAGCTCACTGGATTTAAGCGCGCGCTAGATCCCGTTGCTGCCAGCGAGTTAGTAAATTGACCGCACTCATAAAACCGCATGATTCGTCTGAAAGGAGATGATAACAACTTCACGCATGACGGTATCTAAAACTAGCCTGTACTATTTCCACCGGAGTTAAAATTTGAGGTGCTACAGTTAAGCATCAATTAAATGTATTGTTTATATTTTACTTAAAACAAGCTGTTTTCCCGCGACCTCTGACGCTTAAAATACAGTCAACGTTGTCTTCATATAATGTAATAGTTAAAACAATAAGATAGGTTCGGTAGTAAAACGCAAAAATTAAAATTTACATCATAATGATTCTGATTTTGAGTCTAAAAATCGAACGATTATCTTATTATGTTAAAATTAAAAGTCGTGTTTTTTTTTGTCTGTGTGTCACGTGACGTCACTGTGGATGTCATATAAATTATAAAGATATGCCTATTAACTATAAATCAAATTCCTTGATGGCACTGTTCTTGGCTTATTTATATCTTTTTATTTCGTAATCGATCGTTAGATTGCACTGTTCTTGTTTTTAAAATAAACACCCTATTTTACCCTAGAATATTTCTAAAGATTACCCTCTACAAAGTTACAAACTTTACCTCTTTATAACTCTATTTCGTTTTAATATTCTAGTGTTGTGCTTTTTTTCGTAGAAAGTTTTTATAAACTATAAAAAGTTTTTAAGAAAACATTCAAGCCTCTACATTTGTGTATTATAGAAACAAATAAACGTCTGTTTATTTTACAATAGAGGCAAAATGTAAAGTTTTTGAAATTTTTTTTTTTACAGCTATATTTTATAATTTTAATACGGAACACTTTTTTTGCAGACATTAATAACTCTCAAATTTACTGGACAGTTCAGTTCAGTCAAAAAAATGTTATAAAAAAATTGAGCCACATTGACACGTAACAAAGGGTATTGTTTATTTTACAAGTGGCATGAAATTCTCTATAAAATAGTGTTATAAAAAATATATGTTATATGTATATTGCACGAAAGTATTTGCTATTTATGTATTCGAATTCGAAGCCAAAAATATTACATCCAGTTTATATTATGCGGGCGCGTAAATTATGAAGAAATAAAATTAAAGCAATTTACAACCAATTTTATTTCAGATGAAATTTGAATTTATTGTTTTGTTTTTTAAATAGCAAAGCGTTCCCTAAAAGTTAAAAATATTTAATTTTCTCGTGATTATTTTAAAGAGGTTTGATATTACGAATTAAAATATGAAGTCAATGAACTTTATATTAACCAATATGCTCTAGCTCTATAGAGCTTAAATTATAATTCAATTGCATGCATACGGTAATAATAATTACTTAACTTATTACATGTATAATATCATAAATATTTGCTGGTAATAAATTAAAAATTATTTTGATGCAAATTCTTGCACACGTCTTCTATTAATTTTTTTGAGTAAAAAGATAAAATCTTATAACTTTCTACAACTAGATGCACTCTTAATAACATGCATCCCAGTTTTTTTAAATTCTTGTTTGATACTGTGAACTTGCGACCAAGGGCAAAAGATTGTCCTTCATAATATAAAACGACTTGTTTTTTATCTCAATTCTTAGTATAGTTTAGGTAATCCGACTATTTAAGCAAACATGTGGGCAGGGGTTATGATTGTTAAAATATAACGATCTCTAGACTTCATAAAAGATTAAGATTAATTTTAATTTTAGTTTTTTTAGGAGACTTTGAAATTATCAGTTTGTGTTTTTAGGTATTAATCATACTAATATTATTGAAAAGAAACAAATTAACGTATCCTTAAATAACAATGATTTGTTCTTGAAACATGAAATATACTTAGTGAAATTCAATTATTAAGAGCTTTTTGGTTTAAATTACAAAAAGTGCTTCTCAATTAATCGTTTACATTTAGCAAAATAATATGTACTTATATTTGATCAATTTTGCATTCAAAATGCTATAATACTATTTAATGAAGAATATGGACATATATTTTCTGTCACCGGGCTATTTTTGTAATCGAAAAACACGAGACTGATATAATTTGTTATTTTAAAATATCAAATCAACTAATCTCACAGACATTGAAGGAAGGAAAATTACCAAAGGCTTTTTTATACTTCAAGTTATTTTCGTTTCTGTGGCAATGAATCAGTCAACGTCTATTTGTAAGCTTGTTTTGATAATGTTGTTATGATAGCACATCATAATATTTTTTAAGGTTATGCGCAGAGACAAAAACGAGACGAAATTAACGGGTCAATGAGAGGGACACATATGGTTAAGGTATATACGAATAGCGAAATACAGTGTCTAGAACATATTTATTTAATTACTCTCAAAGCATTAATATTATTGTTGTCTCTCAGCCAGCAACCGTTAACTACAAAGTGACTCACATATTTGAAAGCCTTCGTTCTGCAGTGCGAAAGTTAGGTAACATCCGGTCAAAGGATGGGTGACCAAAAATTTGTTATCTCGAGCTCCTTCGAGCTTCTTGTTATGCACTTGTTCCCAGCTGCATCTGCAGTCGTTAACACCCATTAATCTGCAATGGGTCCGTGTGACGATTGTAATAAAAGAATATAAGTACCAGAAGAAATGGACTAAAAATTTAAGCTAACCTAATTTTGTCAATTTTGTTAAATTATTTTTTATATTCTTCTTTGTCTATTCGGATTTTATTTCTGTATTCAAAATCATATCGAAGTTAATATTTTTTATTTAAAGAAACACCTTAAAAATACATTTATCAATTGGTTAGAACATTCGAAAGGTTATTTATTGGTTCGAATCCAATCTAGGGCATTTGGGACCGGTTTTAATTATTTTTTCTTTAAGAGAAAAATAAATTTTCTTCAATTGATCAAATACAATAATTCGTAATTTTGTTTAAATGCCCTCTTAATGAGATACGCATAAGCACGTGCAACGGTGGAAACTAATGATTCACTTATTGATTTAAAATTATTTGCATACTTCTATTTTATGATGTTCGATATTAACATTTTATTGTATCTTTTAATATTTTAGAGGATATTATTATAGAATTTTATTGTAATTATTTTAACAAATGTTTTCCGGAGAATTAGAACCTCGAGATTAATAAAAGCGAAGCCATTTATATTTTTAATTTAAAATTCATAACTGTGTATTTATTGTCTAGTCGCTTATATAGTGTAGTCGAAGGCGGTTAGCGCTATGGGAGGTACAGTCACGCGCGCAAGTGTTCGCTCCCGCGACCTTGGCCTTTGCGCGGGAGATGCACGCATTAGCATATAAACGCGAGCCGAGCGGCGGGACAGACTGGTTGTACACTCATGTGACTAAGCGCTCACTGCTAATCTTTAATCTTTGATTGAAGCTTTGTTAAATTAAAGCTTTCTTTGAACAAAAACATTATTGAAATCACATCATTGATTTAATTAACAATAGGTAATTTAATGACTCGTCATCTTAAAGTTTTTTATTATATATTGTCGAGGTTTCTATTAAGGATTAAGATGTTAAGACAAAAGCCATTAAAAATAATTAGATACCTTAGGACAGAAGACGGCATGTTGCGCGGTAAAAATATTTTTTTAAGACTACTGGCAAATCATTAAAGAAGTGCTTGATTAACCTCTGGGCTATAAAGTTACTTATATATTTATCACTTGCCCTATATCAAAAAGAGAATAATTATAAGAAGAATTTTAAAACAGTGTTCAGGCGTAACTTGTTATACGTATATTAAAATAATAATAAATCCATATTTCGATGGTTTCAAAACCCTCAGATATAAAAAATATAATGCACTTTATCATTTTGAATTCCAGTTTATTTGGACTTCATTTATTTGTACAAAATCAATTTAAAGTTATTCAAGTTATAGTTATTATATTGGTTTTTGGTTAGCACACTCCCTTAAATGTTTTAGTCGCACTTTAGCTGCAGTTTATTTTATGTGAATAAAAATAACTGCTGTAGTTTTATGCTTTAACATTTTACCGGTCGGTTTGAAGTATTGTTAAAATAACTGCATAAATGACGCGAAGCTATCGATTTGATTGTAGTTTTACTACCTCAAGTGTGTTAAGAATATAAGTCGAAACATTTCGTGCCAAATACTCAAGAATCTATTAAAACTTGTTGGGAGTGTTGGTGATCACTAAAAACTTGGCAGGGGCGATCAATGCCTTTGCCTTAGCCATAGAGTAATACTATGCATAAAAGGATTAAGGAAAGCACTAAGGCTGCAATTTAGAACGGATTGGTAAATGGCATAAAGTTATGTGATGATAAAGAGGAACAGTAAATCCTTCTACAAAAATAGAATTTTTGATGTGGTTAGTTTTTTTCTACGCCTCACATCTTTTTATATATCAATCTGCGAATTATGTTTGTTGTTGAAATGTTAACGGTGAAATTCAAAGTATAAACGTAATATCCGTGGAGATAGTTATGCTTTATGTTTAACTAGTATACCAGAGTGATTATTATTGATGATTTATATAGAACAAATTGAAAAATATATCATGTAAACATCTGTTTTAACATGTTTTTACCAAAAACTTGGACGATAAAGATGATCGTTGTATTATATTATTAAACCTGTATAAGAGTTGCATTTCACTAAAACACTTGTGCTCGAGATTGTACTTAAGAGAGCTATCTCGTATACAGAGATGAATTAAGAAATTATAAAATGATTACGTTATTAATATATTGTTATAGTTTCTGAGGTAGATTGGTTCGTAATAATTTGTATAATACTTCGCGTAAAGTTAAAATGCTAACAATATACATAGAATGAAAATCACTTTAAAATCACTATGATTTGCAGATTTATAAATATTTACTGCAAAATGAAAAGAATATAACTGACAGAAGAAATTTGATATTGTTGAAATTTAACGTTACTTTATCAGTTTTATAAATGTACGTTTTAATCTTATAGAAAAATATCTAACAGTATATTGAGACTACATATTCAAGCTATATATATATATAACTATACTAGATAAAAAAGTATCTCCCAAAGTATTGCTGGTGCCCTAAAGGCTGTAAGCGATTCCTCTTTGTATAGCCAGTCTTACACTCGTATTTAACTCATAGTCGAGAGCACATTAGAAAATGGCATAACTTAAGCAAATACATATATTTTAATCATTTGGGTGAGGTACTAATTATATCTTTAATATTGTTTATTTTTATCTATAATATAGTTTAAGTTTTATATATAGCCTTAGATAATAGTCCTCATTTATTTCGTAACGTTTATAAGTAAATCAAATGAAAAAAAATAAACTGTTTTTTTTGTAACCCAATTTTACAGTTCATATATTGTTAGTCCTCCTCCTTAACTGTCCATAAGGAAGGCCTGGGCCCCTGCAGTGGGACGTAAAAGGGCTGATGATGATGATGATGATTGTTCATAGATATATTACATAATATATAAATTATGCTAGTAACAATTTGATTTGTTTTCACATGAAAATCAGTAATCTGCCAAGAAAAACAATCTCCAACCGCTCTAACATCAATTACAGAATCCTGCCAGCACTCCCGAATCCGATGAAACATGGATAATATTTTTTTTTCCTCATTAAAGCATAGAAATCGACCAGTCCATGCATCAGCAAACATGCCTAAAGCACTACAGAATCGAGACAACAGTTAATAGAGGCGTTAATTTGGATTTGTTTTAACATTATTCTATAGTCCTATGTAATTAAAGAAATATAATTATACTTCTGCGCAAGCTAACATGTATTAAGTTCAATTCTATTATCATAGTAATTTTCACTATTGAAAACGCACTTTGACACAATTAAATCTAAATTTAGTGGTATAATTTTATTACAAGTAACTCATCTCTTATAATGCGCTGTGAATGCAAAATTCATCAAATACATAAAAATATTAATTTATTTTGTCTACGATCAATTTGTTTTATATTAGACACAAAATATGGCTGCATCGAGATTGCAACATCTATTTTTAAATTAATTTGAAATCATCATGACTAGCTTACATTAATGAAGGTGATAAATGTTTGTTGAGGACATCATATCCACCATTAGTGTTGTTACAATATCGATAGTGTCACTATAAAAATATTCTTAAAATAGTCACTTTATCGGCTTCCTTTAATAGTATCTACAAGATTTCACTTCTTTTGACTTCACTCCTTTTAAAGAGGTTCTCAGTTTAAACTGTATGTATGTATGAATGTATGTTTGTACGATTATCGTTTGGTTGAACGGCTTTCAGCATAATATTTGTCAGACTTAGATTATGGTTTTAGGTTTATTAACCGAATAAAAAAATGGAGGCCCGCACTTTAACACTGTTTTGCCCTTGTTTCCACAAAAGTATATTTAGTGTTACCTATTATATAAAAAAATATAATTATCACTAAAAATCACGAAATAAAAACTAAAAACAATAGAACCGACTTCTAATCGGTTTTAACGCGTCTTTTTCGTCTTCGGACAATTGATTTTTGTCTCCGTTATGTGGATCATCAGTTTAGCAGTAGTTTCATTTAATAAGTGCTATGAGTAGTGCTAGTGCAAATATAAGGAACAAGTGTCGATAATTCTGTAAATAACGTTATCGATGCAAATAATAGTTATTTAAGATACGAGTTCGGAAAGTGAGGTTTTACGAATAAGGGCCAAATTGAAAATACGAGCGTAGCGAGGGTTTTCATTGGCACGAATTCGAAAAACCTTTTACGCTCAAGTTTCTTACAACATTTTTCAATGCTTTTTGCGAGGAAATAAAACAAATATATAGGTTAATAAAACTAAGTATGTATTAAAGGTAAAAATTATTTGTTAAAATTAAACGTGATATTTGAACATGTTTTCGTGTCATACATTTTTATTTGAAAATATTCGTTCTAGGCTCCTTGAAATACTTTTGCCTCTAAAGTTTGACAGATTTTCATCAATTTTTTTTAAATTTCTTTGGTGCTCGGCCAAAAAAAATTAAAAAATACTTTTAAGCTCGTGTGCAGTAAAGGCTTTCAGTACATTTTTATTTAACACTTGTTTAAAGATTCACTTTCGGTGTTTACAATGGATTAAAAAAATAGCGCTTTATGAGCAACTGCATTGAAAAATAAATAAAAAATAAAAAATATGACTTTAAAAAGATTGCTAAAATAGAACTTAAAATAAAAAACTAAAAAACCGACTTAATAATAAAAAAATACTTATTTCAAAAGCGACTTATTCAAGAAAATGCTATTAAAATCGGGTGGAGGTTTTCTGTAGGTTATAATAAAATGAAATAATTAAAAAAATAGACGCGTTAAACCGTTTATAACGTTTGGTAAAACGATACAGAGGTCTAGGATAGCGATAGCTATAGTTTTTTTCAACACTCACAAAATACTTGGTGAAAGTGAATTTTGATCTGCCTAGTTTTGCTTTTTAATTTTTTTCATACATATTTTCGTTACTATGGTAACCAATCACCGACTTGTATAAAACAAAGTAGCTTTCCGTCTGTCTGTCCCTATATGCTTAGATCTTTAAAACTACGTAATGGATTATGATGCGGTTTTTTTAATAGATAGGGTGTTTCAAAAATAAGTTTTATATATATACGAGTATAATACAGATACTTTTATCAATAGTGATGGTTTCGATAAGATAAACGATAGTTGGACTGATTCTCAAAGCTGCAATAGCATTACGATTCTCTCGACAAACTATCGCACAACACTGGTCACTATAGAACTAGTAGAACCTGTTTCACGAGTGTATTAAAATATCATGTCTACAAAAATGCACCTCTGTAAAGGACGAACGGACATAATATGCAACAATGCGTTAATATTTTTGTGTTGCATTCGATAAAAACAACATTAATTTTATAGGTATATTTTTGACATTAAATAATTTGTTAATTTTTTATTATGAATATAAATAAACTAATTATGATTTTATAACCGCAATACTTTACTTATATTTACTCATAAAATACTTTATGTAAAATGTCGGACGCCTAACCTTCAGTAACCTTTCGCCGATGGGGTAATTGCTCTACCAATCACACCCATTTTGACAACTCCGAAGAAAAATGAAAAACGATATTAAAATTAAATAAATGTTTTCAATTTGACACATTGAAAGCAACTCTTGTGATGTCCAACTTTTTATTTACTACTTTTTAAATGTTTTTTGATTCACGGAAATGGATGCAAGAAATTTATTAGCGCATAGCAAAATAAATCAATGACTTAACATGACTTAAATGAAAACGAAATAACTTAGCGGAGGGTAATGATTATCGCCCATACTTTTTAATCTTTCAAGTAATTTTCATAACATTTCTTAAAAAAAAATGCCAGTCCCAGGTGGATTCAAACTCATCATTCCCAGGTGTCTGTTTGGTGAATAACATTGTGAATGCAAAAGTAATATATCATAGGTCATTATAATTAGTAATAACATTTTAAATTAAATTTATGCAATGGGAGCTTTTAAATTTCGTGGTAATTTATTATATTGTAAAAACCTTTTTTTTTTAAACGAGTCTCTTTTTGTTCTGATTTGAAGCAACCATATTATTTTTATATGTTATAATATAGGCAATTAATGGACAACAATAATTTAAACAATAATTATTGTCATAACTTTAAGAGTATCTTAATTTGAAAGTATCCGCGAGGGAATCTCTGAAAAATATCATTTTTTTATGTGTATTCATTTGTAACAGCGACCATGTGACATTACATGATAACGCCGTTAAGCTTACTGAGTAAAAGTAAGCTTAAAGGCGTTATAAGTATATCGTCTTTTTCTAAAAAAAGAGGCCAAAATTTTTTATCTATTATTTTGTTGTTTTGTTAAATGGCAGGTTATATTTTTTTCTTTTAAATAAATATTATTCTTTATTGATTTTTTAAGTATTTTTCATTAAGGATATTTTCGGTATAGCATTGTGAATGCAATATTTATCAACTATAATAATCATTATTAATTGTTAAGCATTAGTAATATTATGAAGCTCGGATACTGTTTTAAAAATTATACCACCTACGGGAAGCTACATCATATACGGGTGACATAGGAAATAATTTACGTGAGTAAATTTATATAAAACCAGTAGCGTTTAACTAATACCCAATCTTTAACTAGTTATTTAATTAAAAAAGATTAACTCTGCGTGTTTTTTTTTAATTCAGACAACTTCAGCAATCTTCAAAGCTAATTAGTTAAATGGACTATTATATTCCAAATAGATTTTTAATATTAATAAAGTTAATATTTAATATTAAAATAAGGGACTGATTCTAAATTCAGTTTAAAATTACAGCTCTATCACAGAATTAAAGGTTTAATACAATAAAACCTACTTCAAAGGATGATAAAAGTTTTATTTTATTAAACCTCCAAGGTTGTAACGCTGCGTTCGAAAATATATTTATAATGGAATAGCAAAGCAGGTTTTATGGGTAAAAAATTGAAAATCAGTATGTTGTTCAATGAGCTTTTACCCTTTGGCATCGTAGCCGTGCGTATTATTTTTTATTAGAAATTTGTGATGTATGCATGCACACCCACTAATGAAGCGAATAAGTAAATCTACTAATCATCGTGGATATTTCGTATAATGCTCCTTCTACTAATAAAAACTGCATGAAAATCTGTTAAGTTGTTTTTTATTTACCGCGATTAAACAGACAGACATACGATAAATACTGATATGAAACATATAGTTAAATCTATAATAAACTGTGCATATATTCTGAACACCTTATTGATGAAGTTGTTTTATAATATTGATAAAATAAGTCGTTGAATATGCAAAAGAATCAACTGCTGGGCTTACAAATTATCTTCTCGTCATTAAGCTCTATTTGGGATGCGTTTCAATTTCATATTTTCAAATGTAATAAATTTAAATTGGGTACTATTTGGCTGGCATGAACAATGAAGTTCAAAGTCCATAAAAAATAAGAATAAATAAAAGATTATTTAACTTCTTATGTAATATCTATTTGGCGTCATATTCAACATTATTATAAAGATAGATTATCAATAAAGTCATGTCTCCGTCATATTTTATCTTTTGTTTACGTTACTGTTAAGTGTATAGGATGCGTTTCATAAACGAAAAACTATTTTATTAATAAATAATAACTGAAAAAGGTCCTGTATTTAATTTGTGATATTAATATAAATTTTCATTGGAATATATCTTATATATATATATATATATATATATTATAAAGGTGTTTCACCTCTATTATTTTAGAGATGCCTATGTTCCGATTAGGAATTAGTGTTTAAAATTATTTAATGAAAAAAAGTAATATAAACTACTAAGTCGATTTACCCTTTAATATTTTTTGGGGGGTGTTGAAAAAACGTTACAATTAAAATGATTTAAATAGTTTTAACTTCATTTACATAACGTATAGGATTTTTTATAACGACTAAAAGCAATTAATTAACGCAAGGGCAATCTTTTTTATTTAAATAATCGATGCTTCATATTGTTTGAATATAATATTCAAATTCACAAAAAATCACATCGAAAAACTATGGTTTGAATCCATAATAAGATCTTTTTAATGTTTTGTAGCTAAAATTTGATTTAATGAATCAGCAATATCTTTGAATTTGAATTAGTTTTTTTTAGTTGTTGCTAAAGCTTTCGTTTAAGCCATTTATTACAGTTGTCTACAACGGGGTAGTTTAGACTTCGACGCCTTTTTAAATGCAAGAAGTTGTACTAACTTCGACAGTTCCTTCAACTTTAGCTATTCTTATGCTAGAAAATATTGAGGTATCCGCCGTATTTTTCATAATTTTCGATTATTATGTGCCAATTCTTCGGGATCTGATAACGATTTACATAATAGTAAACTATTCGGAAAAGTTTATACTGTACGAATATTTTGTTCTATATTTATAATTAAAAATATAGAGACCGTAAATTAAAACTTTTTGGTTACAAAAGTTTGGATGCTCTTTTTTAATTGACTTAAAACTATTGAGCTTAAAGCAACTCACCTGTATGACAGTAATCTTCTAGGTAGTGCCTTGCCGCTCGCTGTACAATTGAATAGTAGAGGCTGACAGAAGATGCGAGCGCCATCTTCTCTTTTCTTCTTAACGTTCTTCGTCTGTTGCTTACAGTTTAATCCGGTACAGTTTGTTCAACCAAAACAACATAATAAAAACAACCGTTTTTTTACAGAAAAAATAAAATTGAAAAAAGAAACAGGTGTGTTTATAATACGCTTTGTAAAAAAAATAATCTAGTTTGAACTGCGTCTTGTTGCGGTGTTTACCAAATATTTAGCCGAAAGATTTTTGTTCGAAAAATGTTCACGTTGCATTGTTTTTGTTGTCGAAACAGTCACAATTTTGTGTACATTTCGCGCCGAACTACCGCGGTCCAAAACTCTACGCGAAATGAAACACGTAATGTAAAAGAACATAAGTTTGGGATGCGAGCGGCGCGCGCCGCCGATGCTAAACGACTGCCGTTGCCGGCGGGTTTTTTTGTTTTTCCCCCTTCTGTGAGGATGCGGCCGAAATGAGCGCGGATTATCCGATTTTAACTTGATGTTTCAATACTTTCCTTTATTGTTATCGGACTTTTCTTCGACTATACAAACCCTTTTTTGTCTGTAACTCTATTAGATATAACACTGGCCATATAACAACTTTATGTTTTTCTGAGTGGATTTTTATTTCCATTTACTAAATTATATATTTTTTATTTTGAAATAATTAACTCCATTTATTCTCTTATGGTGTTGTTTAAAATAGTTGTGTTGAATCATAATTAGCCAGAAACTTTTCCACAACTTAAGTTATGAGCATTCTAATTAGATTCAAATTAGCGTAGCAAATTAAAGATGGCTGCTGCGAAAAGGCGGGAAAATAAAGTTTCCCGCGGCTCGCCGGTCTCGAGACATGCGTACGTAACGTAATGTTTACGTCGATCTTTTTTCGTTCTTTTCTCAAACTATGCCGACTCGTTATTTTGTTGTCGACTGTTTGTTTTTCTTTCCTTGATCGTTGTAGGAATTGAGAACAGTGATAACTTGAGTCAATTTATCGAGTTGTTGCGACTTTGTGTTTGAAATTTTGTGTTCTAGGTTTCTTATCCTTTCTTAATAAAATTGTTTAATGAAATAGTATGAAAAAGCTTAGTACTTTCAGATTTTAATTATATACCATCTAATATTTTTTATGGTATTTATAGAAATATAAAAACGGTTATTACTTGGGGCTATTTCACTGATTGTATGTTATCAGTAAGATGTAACGGAAGTATCTTTCCTATAATGTAATCAGGAGCGGCGACGCAATTATGACGAAACCCCTTTTAAAAACGATTCGCGTAAAAATGAAGAAAAAATGAGAAAAATGTTCATCAACGCGACACGACACCCTTCCCCCCACACCTCCGCTCCCGGCGGCGGGTGGAGATAGAGCAAGACAGATGCATAGTCTGATACACACGTCTCGCTCGGTGCATCATGCGCCACCAAGTTCCATACGAAAACTACCCGGGCTGCGCAGCTTTTGATTTAATTTTGAAATGTCTTATTTCATTCTCATTTCATTTGGCTTTGAGCTTCAAACTGTGAAATTTTTAAGTTCACTTTGGTTTGTCCAATTAAGAGGGTAATGTTGAAGTTTATTTTGTACCGAAGTTTTGGACTCTTGCAACTGTGGGCACTCACACACACAAAAGCTAAGTTTAGCGCTAGTGACGTCGCAGTGCATCCACGCACACATCTTCGACTTCCTTGCAGCGAGCGTGTGAGCGAGACGTCCGAGTGTGCGTTCAAAAGTTCGTATAGAAGTTTTGGGTAGACTTTCTTTGTGTCAGTGATTTTTTTACGCGGAACGTTGTGGTGTGCGCAGGTCAGTGGGTATTTTTTTCAAGTTTTCTTTCACTCACACACTGCTTATGATTGTATGGGGTTGTTTGCTTGTGGGGGTTGCTCGTTCTTTGTGCTCAGGGTTTGTAAAAAATGTCGTATTGGATTCTGGATAGTAGATGTACTTACTAATGAATGATAGATACTTTTGTCTCTCCGCAATGCACTCGACAAAAATCTGATGTGGGCTTAGCATGTTCAGTGGATTTTTTACTAATCTGAAATTGTAGGTACTCTGTTTATTTGGATTACTGAACCATGCGCTTCTTAGTAGTAAATGTAATTATATTATAGTTATAGATAACGAAATAGAGAAGTATTTTTAGTTATTTGTATAGACATCAACGCGTTACAACAGCAAGCTTTCATCAAATAAATACATTGTTTTTTTTTTAATAGTTTTGAATTAAAATATTACAAAACCAGTTTATATATTATATCTAATATAACGATATACTATAATTTGTGATAAAAATGTATGGTTCTGTTGTTTTATTCGAGTTTTTTACTAAAGTTATTTTTGACTTGAAAGTTACAATAATACTTATTAATTATAACAGTTATTTCATCTGCGCCATAGATAATGAAATTAACTCTAGCATCATTATGCTAGAGTTAATTTCATGTATGCATTGATATTTAAAATCAAGTGAAGAATTTGATAGATTCGTATAACCTGTTGACGTGCTGTTGGCTGTAAATAATTTGTGCCTTAAAAACTATTAGTGAACCTTTAATTAATTTCTCGTTATATATAATGGTTTAAAAGTATGTTGATTTTATTACAATATAAGATATTCTTGTATTTTTGTAATTATCATTTCTTAAGTGTACTTAAAAAGTATTTTAACATATGCATGTGCCTATTAATTAATAGATGTTTAGGATCCTGGCAGCTTTCGTAGTTATTAGAATGAAATGTGTTCCTGTTTTCTGAAAGTTTGACTGGACTGGTAGAGGATGCTATTAACATTAAGTTTGTCTTCATGCAGGATGCATGCAGTCGAAATGTACCACGTTTTAACATATCTTCTAAAGCACGGAGGAGTTCAATATTTTTAATATCGGTTCCGTAGTTTAAATAATAAAAAAAATAAAATATCTGGTAATTAATATTAATAAAACTTGATTCACTTATACGATTCTGATTCTGACCTCTATGGCAGAGTGGCTCATGCGCCCGTTTCAATACTCGTCACCGAGGGTTCGAATCGCGGTCTTTTCATAGCAGAATTTTCGTAGTTATTTGCTAGTAGTATCTTTGTAATTTCAAATTTTCCGTAACAAAATATCTAAAGCTACTCAATCTGGGATTTAAACAATGAATTTATTTCATGCGTAACATGTTACAACAGTATTGAGTGACTTTTGATATTCTGTAAAATATCAGCGTCGAACGCAGCATTGAATTGTAACACTATTAACGTCTAAACAAATAAAACCTTTATTACGATTTAAAATAAGTTTTATTCATTTGAACCTCTAATGTTGTGGCAGCGCTGTGTTCGTATCTGCATTCAACGCTGAATTTTAACATAACAGCAATATTTATGTGGCTACTTCACTTATATTTTTCTGAGTATAATGAGGCGTACGTTATATGCAGGGAGTTATTACTTTGCCGGCTCAGTCGTGGAGGCAATTTGGTAAAATATAACTTGATTGATGGACAATCAGATCTGAATGAATGTGTTCCGAGTTAAATTGCTCTTGGCATCTTATTAAATACGACATTATGTTAATATGTTTTGAAAATATCTCCTTTTGAGAATTGATCATTAAGAAAATATTAAAAAGTACAAGTATACACCGTGCTGTTTTGCTATAAAAAAAAATGCTAACATATTTAGACCTCGATTGATATTGTATTTGGGTATTTGTTGAAGAAAAATCTAGACGTAGTTATTATCATTATTAGTTCTCTCCATTCGCCATTTTGTTTTTTTTAACTCCACATAATCCTAATACTTATATGAATCATAGTTGATTTTGTTTTCTATGCTCTTTTTGACCGTGTTCGAGAAAAAGGTTTTTGTATACACATATAAAAAAAAGTTTTCCGCGCTGTAGTTTTCCTAGGAGCCGCTGTTTTTCAAATGGGGAACATGTGGGACATCCAGGCTTCATACTAAATATTATAAGCCCTTTACATCAAATTAATATATATTTGTCGTTGCATGTCAAATGTGCATAACGTTGTACTGTAGTATTTACGAGAGTTTCAACTTTATGGCTATGACAGTTTAAGTTTATAACTAAGTATAGTTTTCGGTTCTGACTCTTTGCATGACGAACGCTAAGGTAATATATTGGGTTGGCACAAAAGTAATGAGACACACTAGAAAAATCTATAACATTTCCTTTTTAAAATCAATTTTTTCGATAATATTCTAGAATGTTGTAGAACGTTCTAGGTACTTCTGGTGTAGGATATAAAGCCGCGCTCGCGATTTGTTTAGTCAGTTTGAAGAAAAATGGACGAGCGACAAGTTCGAACACTATACTTATACGAGTACTTGTTAGGCCACAGTGCGCGGGCTGCGGCTGACAATATCAACAATGCATTAGGTGCTGGAAGTACAAGCCATGCGACGGTGTCCCGATGGTTTGACCGTTTTAAATCAGGAGACAGGAGCCTTGAAAGTCAGCCACGCTCAGGGCGACCACCCGCAGTGAATGATGACGATTTGCGCCGCGAACTGCAGTTGAATCCGGATGCTACCACTCGTGAATTAGCGAAAGCACTTAAATGCAGTCACCACGCCGTGGAATACCATCTGCATGAGCTTGGCTATCGAAAAGTTTTGGCTCGGTGGGTACCGCACATCCTTACAGACGCCAGTCGTGCAGTCCGTGTCGCTATCTGTCAGTCACTTTTGCTGCGACCCCGACGTAAAGAGTTTTTGTCAGATCTGGTTACTGGAGATGAATCATGGATTTATTACGAGAACGATACACGTCGTGCTTTTTGGCTGCCTCGAGAAGAAACGCCACCAACTCAACCGAAGCCGAGTCAAAAGAACCGCCGAAAAATTCTGCTTTGCTGTTTCTGGGATGCGCAAGGCATACTGTTTTATGAGCTATTACACAATGAAACTATAAACGCTGACAAATATTCAACCCAGCTTACCAAATTATCTGCCGCTATCAAGAAAAAACGACGAAGACGAGTCAAGTAGTTTTACTGCACGATAACGCTCGACCTCACGTCGCATCTATGGTTCGCCGGCAGTTGGAGAACTTGGGCTGGGAGACGATACCCCACCCACCGTATTCCCCAGACCTCGCCCCATCAGACTATCATTTGTTTAGAGCCCTGAAACAGCATTTGTGGGGTAAACAATTTAATGATTTCTCTGACGTAGAGGCGGAGTTGAACAACTTTTCGAGGCACAGCCATCAGAGTTCTGGGCAAAGGGCATCCAAACTTTGCCGGATCGTTGGCAAGAAGTCTTAGATACTAATGGTAATTACATCATTGACTAAACTTTTTTTATTGTAATAATAATAAAAAAGTAAAAACTTAAACCAAGTGTCTCATTACTTTTGTGCCAACCCGATAAAAAGTGCAAAGCTTAGACACATGCCTAGTGTTATTTATTGTCTGGTACAAATTTTCGGGGGTCATTCACTTGTTTGAATTCTTATTTGCGTTATGTATGATTCATAATATAGGACTTATTTTTATTGATCGTTTTCGATCGATTGATCTTGCATGCGAAAGTCAGCGATGGCTTAGTTACATTGGTCGAAGTGTTCAACAAGGACGACGACTCTGCGGGTTCATCTAATTGGACAATAAAACAATTATTGACCACATCGAGGAATGAAAATGATATTTTTTAGTTAAATAATGTAAAATAACGTGTCGGTCTATTTTGAACAGTAAGGCGATTAATTTGCCATGTTCATGTTTTGATTAGTTAAACCTTCCGATTTTTTATAGGTTATCTATTACTACTTTTTTTTAACTAGACATTGACTGTCCTAGTTAGATCCCTTTGCCTTCAAAGGAATAATAACAAAATGAGACTGGCGATTATAACCCCTTTGTTTGTTGGACAGGTTTTTTTTTCATATATGATGATAATAATCTTTATTTTCGTAATACTATAACCTCTCACGTTCAGCTCATCGTACATAGCAGAACCACTCAATCTAATGACATGCATTAACCCAGCATATTAATCTACCAAATACTACGTTATTACTTATAGAAAGAGAAGAGAAAATAATAAAAAAAGACAGAACGAGGTCAGTAACTGGACCGAGTGTACGGTAGCGACGCACGCGCATTTAATAAACTAGACTTTAAACACCGGCGCTTACTAATGTGCCTGTTATTCTGTGAAAAAACAGCTTCGAATTCGTTGTCGAACACAGCGCTGTAAAGACATAGAGCTTCAATGAAATAAAAGCTTTCTTGCCTTTTGAAGTAAGTAGGTCTTATTTTGTAATAGGGATGATGACTGGGTAAAAAAAAGAAATTCTATTTAGTCCGTCAGATAACAGAAAAATATTGCTTTTTGCTACATTTTAACAAGAAATAGCATAAATGTCACAACTATGTAGAGAATGTACAAAGGTGTGACGTAATGCGAAATAAAGGGCTATAGCTGTCATTTATTGAATACGCAAAAAATTTAAAAATTTGTGTTCAATATTTTTCAATAATCTACCTACGGACAAACAAATCTGTATTGATGTAATAGTGCTGTGTTCGAGTAATAGTAATAGAATAGCACTACAGATGTAGTTGTAAGAAAGGGAGTGATTTTATATCTGCTACATGCTGCTACATATGGTCCGCTGCTACTTGCACGAATTAATTTGACACTTGAAGGCATAGCCTCTTACATACTATTTTTAACGTCATTTAATCATAATTTAATTAATTAATTAAATATTATGAATGTTTTCAAACTTAATCTGACTATATAAAAATCTGAAAAATATCATAATAATATTGTACAAGGGTGGTTAAATAATATTGAAATTCGAGGGAGGATTTAATAGTCTGCTTTCACCTAACTTCAAAAAAAAATTTTTTTTTGATAACCGCCATTTTAGTTTTAGCAATTATTTTTCGATTTGTTTTAAAGTCGTTTAAGTGACAACTATATTTTCAACATAATTTAGATGATATAGATCTTGATATAGATAATTCATATAACTGTATTTTGATATAAAAACAAAACCATCGATCCAATTTTAATAATATTGTTATATACAAAGCCAATAACTCTGTTTGTTATATAAACATAAATAGTTTTTTTTTTAAATAAAATTAAATATCAATGATATTTCTTCATGTTAAAATTAAATAAACTACTTCAGTTAGATTTAAATCAGTGCCAACTGCATTCCTTTAAATCAATCTCTTTCAATTTAGTTGAGCTTGGATGCTGACGTCACGACAGTTTTATTGATCTCTTTGCAGAAATTGTTTCTAATGAAGAAACGTTTTTTTCGTCTAACACATAAAAAAATAAAACCTTTATTACCTTTTGAAGAAGCTTTAATATAATTGTACTTCTGTGCTGTGATAGCGCTGTCTTGGTTGCTGTTTAGTATAAGATTTTGAGTTCCTAACCCTTCTGAACATTTATAACAGAATATAGCAGAGCTTTAGCCTATTTCATAAAAAATGTCCAGTGATCTGATTTAGTTTATAAGGTACTTCTATACTCGACGGTTTTGGGTATGAAAGTTTATAAACACCGTTTTGGGCGAAAGCAATTGAATATTGCAATTTAGTATAAAATTTCAATCTCAAGTAAACAGTAAATTTCAATTTAAATAAAATATTTTTTGTTTTCTAATCCAGTCTTATTTTTTACTAAAGTTTTGTGTTTCTTACAAAATTACAATTTTGGCATTTACTACCTTTCTTATCTGGGGTATTGTAGAAAATGGTGGAAAATTCTTTCACGCAAACGTTATCGTGCCTTTTCAACTAAGCTTTTAAATAAGCAAAGAATGTGTTTGTTAAGTTTATTTGTAATGAAAGTTTAGAAATGTGAATACAAAAATGCAATAAATTGCTAACAGAAGCATGACATTTTACTACACACTTATAATAATTAACATTTTGATAAAGGCGTGAATGATACTGCCAACATAAGAATAGTGTGGATAAGCTTTTGTTATTCGAACAAAAATTTGTTATACTCGATTGAAAACCAGATGAGTAAAGTAGTTGTAGTAGTTATAAAATAGTTTTTCTTTATATTATTTATAAAATTCTATGATGCCACAGAATAGGAACAGGTAGACATTCAATCAAATAGAACCTATACTACCTTTTGAAGTATGTTTTATATAATTTTTTAATACTGCGATAGCGCTGTGTTCGTCTGTATTTTTGACAAAATAGCAACTGCTGATACATATGTGAAGTGATTTTTAATACGTTACAATATGTTTTGTTACTTTCCAAGTAAAAAGTACTTTACAATTTCATTTTAATTTTACGTCCAGGACAGACTACTGTTATCTGGATTTATACATACATAATCTTGTCATAAATATTGTGACATAGAAAATATTTTTTTAATGAATGTAACATTTTTTTATTATTACAGTTTGTTAGTTTAATACGTTAATATAAAGCCATTAAAACTATAAATATAGCTTATTCGAAGATTTCTGCAATATAGCATTTCTGCAATTCACTCTTTCCAACGGAAATTTTTTAACTGCCAATCGTTTGGATTGTTTTAGGGACTCGAAATTATCATGGCGTTTAGAGCAAGCTTTACTCTTTAAAACTTAAGTGATAATCCAGCGGATTAAAATCTTGAATAAATGACCCAGGCTTGAGCTCTGATGAAGTCCGGAACGTTCGTTTCTAACCAGGTTTGAATGGATCTAGCTTTATGACTTAGTGGTGAGTCTTGCTGAAAGGACCATTCTTGGTTATTGAACATGGTGTTGTTAAGGGGTTTAGCTGCCTTCTCGAGGATGGTTTCCTGATACTCTTGTGCCGATGCATTCATAGCAAACACCTAACCAAACCATCACTAAAGTTGGATAATGCCAAAGTTGTACTTTCTTAACCAATCGTGAAGCTTCTTAAGGGGCTTATACTCAAAGGCATAAATACGGTCATTTTGTTTGTTAAAATATTGCTCAGTTGTAAAATTTCCTCATTCGTAAACAATTTTTTTCAGTAACCTCCCTTTTAAGTACCGCTTAAGTAGTTGTTTTGATTTTACCACCCTATTCTTTGTTAAATGAGAGATGAAATCTTTTGATTCCGGACAGGATTTCTTCGAATTCTTTCCCTTACTGCTTTGATTGTCTTTTTCGATCAAAGCAGTAAGGTTCGTCACAAACAGAGGAAGTTTCATTATACCTGTCAACAGCCCGGTATACATACATTTGACTAAACCCAAGCGTATGGAGGGTTTTGAAAACTGTGTTTGACTTCATGCCTACTTTATGTAATGCAATCACATCGATGCAGTTCTCTTTGTCACACCATTTTAATCTGTTTATTTTTAATTCTAACAGTATTTATGGCCAGACTAAAGTATATAGAATACTTTTTACCTCATAAAATATCCTTTATAGCCTGATACAAATACGAGAAAAACGGAAATAATTCGATATAAGCCTGGAATATTTTTAATCGTGTTTGTGAGCCAATTACAAGAGACTATATTTAAGAATCCATCTCATTTTAGCTACGGAAGGTATAAAAAAAACATCAAGTCAAAAAACCTTCATTTATTCACGCAAAATTACTACTACGATACGATACTTACTACGATTTTTTTCACAAATTTTGGTTTTATTTATCATAGCGACAATGAAAATTACTGAAATCCAACTAAAAAAATTACAGGAAATAGTGATTTTTATTAAATTTTATTTTTTACTTAATTTTTTTTTGTTGTAGTTTAATATAATAAAACTTTTATTTAAATATTTATGAGTGGATTTTAATGATATTTAGTAGAATATGTGTTTCACTCAAAAGTCTGCTGCATATATTGCGTGTTATATACCAATATTCCACGGGAATATTGGTATGCAATATTCCCATGGAAATTTTCATTGGATTCAAAACAAAATATACTTTACGCAATATAGTAATATCGATTGAAGTCGTATTTCATTGTTAATATTATTGATTTTTTTACAAATATATATTTATTTTTACAATAAATATTTTTCAAATATTTATTGTCCGTGTTATATAAAAATATGAGTTTCCAAATATAATATTAGGAAGATTTATGTATTTTATTTATGTATAAAGGAATTTTATTTTTTTTACTAATAATCCGAAAGAAAATATCGTTGGATTAATTCATATACTCATAATAATAAAAAAACAGCTGTTATGTTTTAATGTTTGATCTCCATACTGAAAGTTGCTATTTGTATCAGGCTATAAGGATATGTAACCATTTCGAAATTTATACAGATGAAGTTGTAAGCAGAATTACATTTTGTAGATACTCGTATTTATACTTCTATGCTCATACTCGTTTATTCGTCTTTAGGCAATGCAGAGCACTCAGATACGTCAGTTTACAAAAAAAAAATAAGTCACAGATATTGTGTCACACATAATATTAGTAATTAGTACAAAATGAAACAGGTTAATGTCATCAATATCAAATGCTTAATGATATAAAGAGGATAAATTTGGTTGTTTATTTGGATCAAATAGGCTCCGAAACTACGGGACCGATGTTAAATATCCTTTAACTTACGGGGAGCTACATCATACGCGGGTAACATAAGCTATAATTTACGCAGGAAAAATCGCGGGAAAACACCTGTTGTCTTTGTCTGTTATTTTATTTAAACCCAATAAAAAGGTTAGTAGATGGAACAACAAGTCTAATCAAGTTTACAATACTGGTTTTAATGGAATTACAATTAAATCTTCAAATAGGAAGAAACAGCATCCCCTCCTCCTTCTGTTTGAGTCAGTGTATTAGCCTGATAATCTACTTGACATTTCCATGGTTCGCCGTTTCAGAAGAATCCTTATATGACAGAGCATTATTCTTCCCGTAAAGAGGGACTCCAGGGATATGCGTTTAGAAAAGGGGCTAGGCTTGAAGCGAACCGTCTATTTACAATCCTTTCTTCTCAAAGTGAGGGTACAGCTGAGTGGGTTTTGACTAGCCTTCCTTCTTACACTTCTCCGACATTTCTTGAGCGGCAACGGTCGGACGACATAAAAACAGATACAGTCAAGTTATACTGTAGTGAATCCAAATAGTTAGATAATATAATATATTGTGAAAATAAATATCGAGTAAAAAAGCAAAGCATATCCACACTATTATATCAGCAAATGTCAGTAATTAACTAAAGTCAAAAAGTGCAATCATTACGCGCCGTCTTCAGTTAGCTCGAATTCGAGCGGACCCAATCAGTTCGCTTGTGTCGCTTATATCATTTGGATCGTTGAGACAGTGACTTTGAGAGTAACTATAGGTAGAAAAGTTGTGAAATCCGAGAATGGTGTCGTTTCTGTTAAACTAAGTTTTCTGTTAAACTGAGTTAAACTAAACATGATTTTCAGTCTTTTTACCTTATCTTTTAAGACGCTTATTTTACCTTTTAGACCACGATTTTTATCTCTGATCTTATCATTAATTATTGATAAAAACCTTTCAAAGGAAGAAACTAAAATTTTATTTAATTACGACTTCTGTCCTAATATATTTTGGACATTTGAAAGTAAATTATTGCTAAAGAACGATTTCATTTGATTTCTTTGAGACAGAAATAGTCACCAAGAAGAAATCAATCTTATCACATTTATTAGCACGGAATTTTTATGGCTTTATATTAAAAAATTACAAGTAAACTGAGGATGATCATTCTCCATGTAGCAGTGATTAAAGTAGCATTCCTCTGCAATTGTTCGAAAGGGGGAAACTTGAACTGGACCTTCTGCAGTGCTGTTGCAGATTGGTTGGCTAGTAGTCGATAGGCCACGGCCGGCGAAACTGAAAGTGGTCGCTGCAAGGACGACCGGTCCTTCGGCGTGGACAAAACCACGTAATTGATAAGCGACAAGCGACTGAATATCGTCGTCGTAGTGCCCTATAGGCCAGTATTGTAGCGTGTCCATTAGAACTGCATTAGCTTGTTTTAGCCATATGACCTACCTACCTACACCTACCTACATTTCCAAAATGTTTTTGAGAATATTTATAAATTTTGTTCTTATATTTAGTGCTTCTAGTGCTTCCCAAATGTTACCGTATGATATAGAGTCAAATGATTTTTTGTGACAACAATTCATCAACAGATGAAAGCTTGGGTTGGGGGAAAGTTTCTTCGCATTTAATATGAAAATCCAAAACATTTTTCAGTATAGTTTATTTAATTTCCAGACTGAAAACGCTTAAACCAAATTTGGGCTACTCTCACAGAAACTGCACTAGGTCCTAAAACATCACAAATTTTTTTCGCGGCTTTAATTGTATTTTCCTTATTTGTAATAAAATTTTAAAATGTATCAAATTTTTTTCGTTAGATTCACTCATTTTGACAGTAAGAAAAACAAATGAAAGTCACACATTTTCCTAATTTGATTTCGGAGTTATCTTCTTTATAATTTAAACCTTTTATGATGTCGAAACTAGCCAGATGCAAATGATATAGCCAAAAAGATTTTATTACTAGTTTTGCATATGTATAAACTTGTTATAAAATCTGAAAGTCGTGAAAAGACTTTTTCCCTATCTTACGAGTAATATGGGGCCTGCAGAACTCTAGATATTTCTCGATCACCTGATCGATCACTTGGATATAGTCGACCTATCTAAATCCAGCCTGTTCTGTTGGTCGGAATTAGTCTATGTCTCTGGATATTATTTCAACCAGACAAGAGGCAAATAGTTTGTTGAGACAAGTCATGAGACTTATAGCGCGATAGTTTGCCTTTATTATATATTAAGATAATCATAGATTTCGCACATGAAAGTGGCACAGTCTCTTCTTCGAATATTTTGTACCATAGTATCTTGAGCGGTGTCAATAGTAGAGGTTTAGCGAATTTAATGCATTCGTTTATTTTCTGATTTAAGCTTTTCTATTTGTTTCAGGGTTTAAGGGCCTACATTTATTGTCGTAGTGTATTATTTTTTGAGAATATTCATCTGATTTATAGTTTTCGTGTGTTGTCATAAGTTCATGAATGTAATTATTTATATTGTCAAGGTACATTTCCTGCTCTTTCAACGTTTTCAGCGTAGTTGATATATGCATTGCATCAGCTTATTGACGCTTCCACTATTTTATCCCAGCCTTCTTTTAGAATATGAATCATATGCATCAGGAAATATTTGAAACAATTTGGTGAACCAAAGCAATAATAACAAAAGTTATCAAAGTGCCAGGGAAAAGTGGATTTTTTAATAATTTTTCATTAAGAATAATAAAACTTAAGTAATCACATAGCGTGATCACTATTTCGTCATCGAGCTGCTTGCTTTGGAAGCTAATGTGATATTTAAGGATGATTTAAATAATATTATATTAAATAATACTTTAATAATATTATATAAACCGCAATACTTCTTGGAAACGATATACCTAGAGTTCTATGGTTGCTTTTTCTCCTATCCCAGGAACAGAGTATAATTATTGTTCCTGCACGCGTAGTATGATAAAATCGAGAAATGATTTGTCTACATCAAAATGTCACTTTCCTCTGTTTAAAGTAAGATGTTTTATGAGCGCATTTATATATAATATTTATATCTGTGGCGTATTCAGGAAAAGGGAAACATTTGGGTGTATACAAAACGTTCTCAAGTTTGTTCTATGCATGCTGGTAACAAAGTTTCATCACAAAAAATATAATGTTATTATCCGCTTCGTTTTCGGTCTACGTAAATACAACCACATCTCTGATTTTCGTTAACATCTTAAATGGTTACCTGTACGCGAACGTAGGAAATTAAGAATGGTAAACACTCTCTTTGCAATTCTATACGATCCATGCACGCCTGGGTATCTGAAATCTAGGTTTCAGTACTTGGGTGCCTCTCATCAAAAACAACTTCGCTCTAATCTGGTACTCTAGACTCCTGCTCATCATTCTATATTTGTTTCCAAATCTTTTTCTCTTACTGCTATACGACTATGGAAGGCACTACCTCTGGACGTACGTAATGCTCCGAATAGGTTAGTATTCAAGAGAAAAGCGCGTGAACACTATCTAAAAGGTATTACCTTTCCTGACTTTCCAGTTGACATGTCTATGTTTATTTTACTGTATATGTATATATTTATTTATGTATATATGTATTTGTGTGTTTGTATGTGGGGTATTGTCTTAATATATATATGTATGTATATGTGTATATATATGTGTATGATTATTAATGAATACTAATTCTCTATCACTTTCACTGCCTATCAAATTTTCTGTTTATCCTCACCGGTTGACTGGTAGAGAATGCCTCTGGCATTAACTCCGCCATTTGCTGTAATTTGGCAATAAAGATTAAATAAATAAAAAATAAAATAATATTGATATCGCGTCAACATTTCAACTTGCACCATACACTTTAATGTCAAGTTCTCGGTAATTTACAGAATCTATTTACGACGTAGTCTTAACAAAACTCAAACAGAGGTTATATGAAATTTATGACGCATAGCGCTTATAATATGTCTGTCTACTATGGACTGACTAAGGATTTATATAAATTTCATGTTTTACTTATTATGAGCTAGTTTATTTTTAAATTAAGTTTCATTAAATAAAACTGTTTTTAACGGGTGAATTTGATTTCATGACGTTTCAGACCCTTTATAGGTTCTGTCTTCACTGAAAACTTGATTTTTTAAGATGTAAAAACTCGACGTCACGATTCATTAATAGATAGACAGAACACGAAATATTATATTATAATATTAATATTATTAGCCTTATGACAAAATCGACAAATAAAAAAATATATACAATACATTTGACATTTAAAAATGTGAATATTTATAAATGGAAAAATAACGTTTATATTTCTATTGAGCGTTTTATGTTGATTTTTCCCAGTATATGTAAGTGCACTCACTGCTAACGAACTCGCTTACGAATAAAAGGTTAGTTTTTGACTTTCGCAGTTATTTGTAAAAAAGCCTCAACTTATTATATTTAAATTATAATTTGTAGTTTGAATAGGTCGTTGAATGCTGTATGAGCCTTAAGATGGTGCGTTTACCAAAAATTACTAACTTGTTATTGTTTTTCGAACAAAAGAGTAAGGTTCAATAAGTTTAATTAAAATGGGACTCTAAAATTAAATAGTGTCATGATTGTATCAAAATATTTATAATATTTTAAGGAGCTGAATGGTACAGTGGTCAGAGCGTTCGGTTTGCGATACGGACGTTAAGCAACTTTCGCAAAGGCCAGACAAAGAATGGGTGACCAAAAATATATTATCTTAAGATAATATATTCCTCCGTGCATCCGGGGGCACGTTAAGCCGTTGGTTTATCCGCGTATGCAGACATTAACTCCTACCAATCCGCACTTGGACTGAGTGGTGGGTCATCCGCACATTCATAACTGTGGGAAAATTAATAGGCTGCTGATGTTGACGAAATTTATAAAACTTTACTTGTCTTTTGACAATTCGGTGTTATCTATTTTAAGATACAGTTCAATGATTCCGATTCGCTTTAATTGAAATCTTCATTTTATATGCTATTAAGAGTTATTTTTTAATAGAAAAAAAGCTCAAAAATGAGTGACAATGTTCCGCACGAGCTAACTTTTTCCGCTATTGTGATGTAAAAAAACATTTACCTTAAAAGCAGTTAAAACATTTTTGGTGAAAGTTATTTATGAAGTTAAAGTTAGTTATTAATGTTATAGCTTTTTATAACATTACAATACTTATTATTCGTATTAAAAGTATCAATAATATATTATTTTATTAAAGTTATAATTTGCCTTGGTGTCATTTTACAATATTTGTTTTATTGGAAATATATAATAATATATAATATCTTATTGGAAATACTAAGGGGTTCAGTGCAATGCAGTATTTTTTTTAATTTTTTTTTGTAATTCATCAGAAAAGTTTTTGTACTACATCATTTGTAAATGGAATTATTATGATGAATATAGAAGATGTCAGAAGAATTCATACTGATTGTATAGCATTTTAATACATGTAAATTTTATATCGTTACAGATATATTCTTATTATACAATTGGTTATATAGGTTGCGTGTGATCGGTAGAAATAAAAAGTAACTAAACAGATTTGGAAAAATCTTTCACCAGTATAAAGCTTTTTAATTTTTGATAAATAAAGGAAAATACTTATCTGAAATTCCGATGGCAACAGTCACAGAGTAATGTGGTTATGCTTTAATAAAAAAAGGCCTGACATAGACGATTACTTAAATAATTCACGTGTTTAATCGACAGACCGGTTTCCCAATTTAAAGTAGCTCTCAACATAACAATGGAAGTAATATTTACACAGTAAGAAGTTATTAAGAGAGTTTGTGGGTTTTAATTGTTCATTTTCTTCTCTGCCTGCACTCATTCAGCTGAGCAGGAGTCATCAATCTTCGTCAGCGGCCAGACGCAATGCATTAGCTTGACCAACCGCAATAATCGAACAATAACTGTCTCTTTCTAACGTTGAACATAGCTGAGCTTTTGTGTAAAGCCGTCTTTGTCTTACGAGCGAAATGATTCAGCGATTCTATAGAACAGCTCAACAGGCTGTAGTTTGCGTAAAGGAATTTGAACGATATAGTTTTGACGCGAGAGAATATATTTGTTTATGTTTCGTAATAATAAATGAATTTCCTTTGCAAGTGTTAATGCGGAGTGCAGCATTCTTTTTCTGGGCACTCTTTGCTTCGGAATTGGATGGTGTTATCAATTTGAACTTACGAGTATATAGTCTTATTAAGTGATTAAGTATTTTATAGTTTTGTTGACATTGAAAGTGTTTTTATTTTTACTTTTTATATTTAGTATGGATCTCGGTAATAGGTGAGAAATGTTAACAATACTTTTAAAATGTCTCTATCCTTAATTAAGTTAAAGTTAAGAAGAAAGAGCAAAAGATGGAATGTTTCATACTTAGGTACTACTACTTACTAAGTTTAGATCATGACTTATGTGAATTATTAAAAAACTTGTTATTTTATAATTTTCTTTTCGATTCTATAAGACTGTGAACGGGTTTTTTTAATCATTTTTTTACATTTAAATAATTTGGTGCATACACCTACCCTGAATTAAAATTTATCCATCATGTCACCTGAGAAATGAATGACAGAGAGTAAAGTTCATTTACTACTTTGACCCTCTCGGGAATCAATCCCGAGATCACGGATATGGAAAGTTATTACATTAAAAATCACTATAAAAATAAAGCGAAACTATTGTCATAAAGTTACAATATTGCGTTTTGAGCTGCTTATACTACTCGTAGTAATGTATAATCTCATCGCACTTAACCGACTTGCCATCAATAATGTGGTTTCAATAAAACCTAACCTATCCCAAGTACTTATACGTGGTATAACAAACGCTTACGACTGCAATCCATCTACTTCAAAAGCAGTGCGAGGAGGTGCAACTAGATATCCGGCTTAAGAAACAAAACGCAGCGGAAAAAATAGAACTTTAAAACTTTTTGGAATCAAAAGTAAGTTCTATATTCAAAGTAAAATACTTATGTTTTCACGCGTACAAAACAAAACAATTTTAAACGAGTGTAGCCCGTTTATATTTGATTTCATGACGTTTTGGACCCTTTATAGATTCCGTGTTCACTTAAGTTTTAAGTTTACACCCGTTGCTAGAGGCTAATCGAAACATGTAGGAATATAGACAAGTCCACAAGAACGGTTTGTCTCCCAAGATAACAGTATACGAATCAAAATTTATTATATACAATAAAATGCAATAAAAAGCTTTTCAGATTTTACAGATTACAAGTTCCATTATTTTTTATGCAAGTAAGTACCTAACTATGTTTATCAGAATTGGTATTTAAAGTATTAAAATAAGTGAGCACTCCGTCTGATTTTTATTATTAGTGTTGATTACTTAAACAAAACTCATTGAGTCGATACTAGAAATATTTTTATTATATTCAACGAGCACGAAAGCTCGTTGTTGTCATCATTATGGTACGCACGGCCGCATGTCACGCTACACACTACCACCGTTAGCAGACCTCTGTTTGTAGGGAAGTTCTATACGAAGCGCGATCGGTACGAAGTCTACAATGTATAATATATATAGTCTGACGAGCAGCCGTATATAAATGTTACGCTCAAAGAACAAAAGCGAAAAAATAGTTCACAACGCGTTGTGGTAAACGTAGAATAACCATATAGCGAAATCCGTGTCGTGACATGCTATTCGACCTCAACGCGTTTCGGCAATCAAGAAAAGCCATGACGCTATGCATTAGAAGAATTCCCAATGGAAGTTTGCGATAAAAGTATAATTTATTTTACTTAGAAACAATTGTAAATTCAAAACAGAATTCTAGTAATGACAGAACTTCTAATTGGTTTAAGTACATTTGAATATATCTACACACAAAAACACAAATATATAGTCTTTCTGATATGTGAACCATTTAAATGAAAAATTAAAATAAAAAAACGAACGATTAACAGCAAGAATAGAATCTTTTATTTTTCTTAGTTGATCAGTTATTGACCATTTCATTATTGCAGACTGCATTATGTATCGATTTGAATACTTACAGAGAAAAATAGTAACAGTAGTACTTACAGAGTTAAAATTTCATTTAAAAAAATCGCTTTTCGTTCACCTTCTAAGTCCCGTTTTCAACATGATGCATTAATCTCTGTTCTCGCGGACGGATCCCAAATATATGATCGAGGTAGGAGTCGGTCACCTCACGCTGTCTCGCCGGGTTCGATTCCCGGTGATGAATGCAATTAACTAGACTGATTTACTATTAAAAATGTTTGTGGAGAGACATTAATCTATACTAATATTGTAAAGGGGTAATGTTTCTAACTTTGGTTGTTTGTTTGTAGGAAATACTGATCCGATCATGAAAATTACTTTACACCTACTGGAGCTACACATACGCGGATGATAAAGGCCTATTTTACGCGGACGAAGTCGCGGCAAAACAGCTAGTTGCGTTACATAATGAAAACTACATACTTATTTATCTATGTATATCTGCAATACTGTAGGCAGAGGGACATGATCGAAAAATAAAATTAAAACTACAACGATGACTATAAATAAATAATAATAAATACTCTTTATTGCACAAAGAAAGGAAAATTATAAAGACACAAAAATATTTACATGTGAACGTACAAAAAGCGGCCTTATCGCTAGCCAGCGATTTCTTCCGGGCGACCTTACATTGGATGGTAGTTAACTACTCACCTAACCTAACTGTACTTCTTCGCTTTGGACTTGTTTATTGTCTCCCTTGGATCATGTTACTAAACAGGGGTAGATTCCTGCTAATGTTGACTTCTATCACGATCTTTTGTATCTCTTACAAAATTCGGTTACACGTACGGATAGTACAGTTAGGTTAGGTTAAAAAGTTGTGGGTATGATTATTAATAGCATCTACCAGATATTTACGTAAGATTTTTGGAGTGGAAGTCATTTTTCAGGAGGTAGGTGTTGAAATCACTCATGAAAATTGTGTGCTCATATTAATTACACAAATTTTACAAGCATGGGTTAGTTGTTGTATTTAAAATTCATGTAAGTACTCTTTATTACAAAACATGGAAAGATATTAACATATAGAAAAGCATAAATAAATATTGTATAAAAGACGTATTGGACACGAAATCAAAAAAAAACGTCTTGACACAAAAAGACGTCTTGGACACGAAATCAAAAAAAAAGTTATTTTAGTTTTTTTTTATAAAAGAACGAACTAGTCTCTAGTATGTTGGCTGGTCTTTCGCAGTTTCCTTCAGACTGGAGTTTTTAGGACTTTAACTTCCGTCATTCCTCTTCGTGCGATGCATGGGAAAACTTACCGACAGATTGTTACACTGCCTGCCAAATAAACGTTTGCTGACCTTGACAACAATTCCGTAATTATTCCAATTAAGACATTTTCATTTTTATAGTGATACTTTTATTTTATATTTAATTGCTCAATGTTTTAATGACTTAATATCATAATAAATAGTATGTTAATTTGTTTATAAGTACAGAAAATTTAGTTTCCCTGAACATTATTTGTTAACTATTACATTATTTACATTACATACTTGATACGATGCATTCATGTGGCAAGATATGGTCATTGTCATCATAATTAGCCGTAAGACGCCCACTGCTGACCATAGGACAACGCCATAGATCTTCACGACGATCGGTACTACGCTGCCCGCATCCAGTGATAGATATGAAATGGTGACATAAGAAATATAAAAATTTAATTTTCAGCATCACAAAATTCAACAGATTAAATACAAAAATAACCCTGTTTTTATTTTGATTTGGTTATTATGTCAAACCTTATAAAATTAATAGAACCTCTAATGATACATTTATTGGACTCAATATACCTATATAAAATAGACAACAAATATTAATGTTGTTGCCATGTTCAGCCCACTTCGGCTTACTTACCTTTTATCGATAATTTAACTGTTTAATTTATAAAGCTGCCACTTGTAACTAAAATCAATATAAGTACAGTTTCAATGTCCGCCAGTGTAAACCTAGGGAGGGTGTCACGACAGCGGCGCCCGGCTAATTTATGCAAAACCGCGCGAAACTGTGTACTATCGACGACGAAATCATGTCAACCTTTGAATAATATTTAGTAGCATAAGCATGTATGTTACTTTCTGTAGTAGCTCCCAAACGTCAATTAAACCAAAAGGCAACAACTGTGACTCGTATATAACGTTGTTTCTTATAATTTGCATAATTAAGACCTGTTTATGATCTTATAGTCATAACATCTTAAGGTTTTATAACCAATTTGTTACTTGGGTACTGCAAAAAAGAAAAGAAATATAAGTATTTTATGGTAGGTAAGGTCTTGTTTCGTTTTATGTGTTTGTTGTATTCACTGGTGTATATAATATAGCATACTAAAGATCTTAAATTTTATTCATTCACATATAATAGAAATCATTTTGAACGGAATGATTTGAAAATATTCATAAGCAAGAAAGGGTTAAAACGTTAGAAAACATTATAATATTGTAAAGAAAATAATAAAGGTAATTAATTTATATTCTTAAACAAACTCTTCGTATCTGTCTCTATGACAGGGTGTGATCAAGTATTAATTTTATTTAACTTCGATATATGATATAATTCTCAATAGAATGCAGTGCTTAAAATAAATTCTTTGGGTTTGGCACATACGCTTTTGTATTTCAAGCATACATAATTATCAATATCATCAGCCGTTTAACGTATTCATGGCAGGGGCTCAGGGCTTCCTTATGGATGATTAAGGAGTAGGAAGGACTGCAATATTCATCATTAACGACTGCAAACACAGCTGGAACCAACGATTTAATGTACCTTCCGAAGGGTGGAGTAGCTCGGAATAAAAATTTTTGATCACCCATCCCGTGACTGATCCTCGCGAAAGATGCTTAACAACAACGATCGCGGGCCGCGTGCTTATCCATTACACTACCGTGCTACTCAGCTTTAACATCACATTCAAGCATACAACGTCACATTTATTTGTTTGTAAATGTTTGTTTATATTCTCTTACTGTGGTCGTTGAATTAATTTGTATTCTATAATATTTATTTTATACTAGCTGTGCCCGCGACTTCGTCTGCGTGGGAAAGTATATATCAGGAGAATTGTTTCTTTCCTATGGTTGGGATCGAATCGAGTAGGGTCCATAACGCACTACGCGGGTCCAACGCGAATTGGTGGAGGAGCTCAAGATAATAATGTTTTGGTCAACCACCCTATGGACGGTCTTTACGATAGTTATTTTTCTATATTTTTTCTCACTTCTCTCTCTGCTCTTGTGTCTGACCATATTTATTGCACATTAGGTATATTTTATTATTTATTTTTATTAGTTTCCTGAAAGAAATCGCTGGCTAGCGCTAAGTTTATCTTTAGTACATAGTTATGAATGTTATGTATGAAAAAAAATATATATGTTCGTATAATTTTTTTTGTTGTGGAATGAAGACTTTGCTTATTTACTTAACCGCATCGTAAACCGAATGCGCTTACCTCTAATCTTAAAAAGAGGAAATTTCATTGTTTTTTGCATCGAATGGGTTCCGAAACCACTAAACCGATTTTAAAAATTCTTTCACCCACGGGAAGCAACTTCATATTCGGGTGACATAGGTTATAATTTATGCGGCTAGTTAAAAGTTAATTAAATAGGTACGCTTGTGGAGTACAGGCAGGTTGAAGGTAACACCGATTGGCGATAATCGAAACTCAAACAATACTGCATATATATTACGATCAGCAGTTAGACGTGCCAAGTTATCTTCAAGAGTTTTCTGAGATCAAACGCTTGCTGTATAAGCTCTGAAATTTTCCCTATTTTCCCTAACAACTATTTGTTAACCAACTTAACCTTTTCTCAGATATTTTCCCCAACAACGAATGCTCCAGATTAAACTTGATAGTGCATGAGCGTCGCGATGGGTATTTAAATACGCTTCGCACCCGTCAAATATCTCCCGTGACCGAGCGCTTCCTGTCCGAACTCTCTGAGAGCACAAGCGACTTTGTTTGTCAATAAAAGTCTTAGTATCGAAAGACATGCGCGTCTTATTTGTCACAGAACGTCAGGGAACTAAAAAAATAAATTACATTACATTCGACATTGCACTCTCGACGAAAATCGTGTACTTATAGATACTTCCGTGAGGTGCTTGACTGAGCTCAATTTTGCACCAACCCTCAGACTCATGTAATATTTCTTTCAATTTATGTATCTTTTCGGCGAAAGTATGTTCTGAGACGTGAACTTAACTTTTTTAACGTCGAGTAAACGCTCCTGGCACTGTTCCTGTTACCCGGCAATTAATAGGGGGTGGGTAGGACTATTCTCTGTGAACTCACCCAGCCGCAGCCGAATCACCAGGACACACAAGTATTGGACCATTGGTCCCATCGCAGATGGAGAGGCTCGGGTTCATCGAGAGCCTCTCCCAGACAGGTGAGGCCCTGGAATACAGAGGTGGCTGGCAACCACCTCCGCTAGCCTCGAAGACGTAAACCTAACCTGATAAAAAATTACTAGCGAAAATCTTATACTACGTGCGTTCACTGTAAACTACTCGATGCGCTGCTGCAATTAAGTGCAGCAGCGCAACGCTCTCTTCGCTTGAGCTCCTACTCGCGTGATCGTATACTACATGTCCATTATAAGCTTCAGCTTATAATACCTATATATGATTAATCATATTAAATATGATCATATATAATTGAAATCAACTAACATTACAGTATTCAAATTATTGAAAACTTATTTTTTTATTTATATTTATATTATAAATTATAATTTTAAAGACTATATCAGTACGTAGCTCGGTAGCGCAACGGATAAGCGCCGCTACACATGATTGTTGTTGTTAAGCAATTTTCGCATGGGTTGTTCACGGGACGGGTGACCCAAAATTATATATAGAGGCCTGAGCCCCACTGCATGAGGATGCAAAAGAGCTGACGATGATAAACAATTTATCAGAGATTTAATAAAGCAATTAATTTCATAGCAATTTCATGGCAATTTTGGAAACTTCAAATTAAATAACTTTTTTTTAATGAACCGATTGAAATAAAACTTACACTAAATATAAACGGAAGGTTACCACAATACAATAGTGAAAACTGTATTAAAATTGGTTCAGCTGTTCCTGGGATTAGCGTGCACAAACTCACAGACAAACTGACAGAAAAAATCGTTGTTTTGTGTTCTGTTACAATTATAAATGCTTCTCATAACAGTTTTCTCATATTTCTTCAATGTACAGACATCGATCGGTTAAGTTTTTTTTTTTTTTTTTTTTTTTTTTTTTTTTTTTTTTCGGGGGTAGGTGTAGCAAAGTAAACATCATTTTGAACACCTTATAATTTAATAAATAATATTAATATTAAAATTTAATTTTCAAATATAAATTTAATGAAATATTAAATTTATATCCCCAAACATCAACAATCTGAAGAGTGACTTCTCTGCATTTCGGTCCTTTATCATGACAGTACTACAAGGCTTACAGCAACAAGTGGGTCTCCTTGCGCATCAGGTAGACAATATTGAAATGCGGACCCGGCGAAAAATGCTCTTGTGTCATGGCTTGCCTGAGGTGAAGGATGAGGACGCTGCAGCTGTGATAACCAATGCTATTGTTGATCGGTTAAAAATTACCGAGTTCACCGTCGACAGTATAAGCAAGTGTCATCGTATGGGGCGTGCTTCTGGGAATGGTAAGCCTAGACCCATTCTTTTGAAAGTACACGACATCAGATTGCGGGATAAGATCTGGTTCGCTAAGACGGCGCTCAAAAAGTCGGGGATTACTATATCTGAGTTCCTTACGAAGGCGAGGCACGACGTTTTTATGGCAGCCCGTGACGCATTTGGTGTTCATAAATGCTTTACGCAGCAAGGGCTTGTCATGGTAATTGGTACCGACGGGAAGCGCACGCGCATCAGTTCCATGGAGGAGTTGAAGAAGCTTACTGTAACAGTGGAATTAACGCCGGAAACTGCTAAGGAAGCCACGGTTCCCCTCCCGTTGAAACCTGTGATCACGACGAAAAGTAGGCGTGCTGGTGTCGCGAGCAAGAAGTGAAGTCTGTTTTATTTATTTATCACAGGTCTTTGTACCATGTAAGTTCATTTGCGTAACTTTTTCGAGCAGTCACAAATTTTTAATTTTACTATACACTCACTTCGTTTACGATAAAGTTCTTTTTGTTTAATTATATTTTTGTGACAAATTTCACTGTTGAAAATGACTGTTTACAAGTTAAATGACATTGACAGGTCAGAATATGTGATTTGTTTGTTTAAGCGTTGGGATTTTTGCTATACAGCCTATTTTAAAGTAATATTTATTTGTGTCTTGTCTTGTTATCGACTACTTTTTTTTTTTTCTTTTTTTTCCTCATTTTAATGTAATATCTTTGTTTTTTACTTTGTTTGGCCAAGTATCAGACCTGTTATTTAACTTTATTTTCTGTATTGCTGTCGCAACCTTGCTATTAAATAATCATTGTTCTTAACA
Source organism: Diatraea saccharalis (assembly GCA_918026875.4). Lineage (NCBI taxonomy): Eukaryota > Metazoa > Arthropoda > Insecta > Lepidoptera > Crambidae > Diatraea > Diatraea saccharalis. Next base: position 577,394 of record OU893352.1, on the reverse strand, counting down.
CTGCAACCGGCGGGTGGAGATAGTGATATTGATATCGTAATTGTGTGTTTTGTTTTTTTATTATTATTTTATTATTATTATATATATATAATATTTATTATTATGTCAAATTCATCTGGCAGTGACGTAGACCCATACCTGTCATTGTCATCTGCTGACGACAGTAGTAGCAATAATGATAGTTTTTCTAGTTTGCCTTCACTTTCTGACACACTTGAGGCTCGGTTTTCTGATGTTCCAAATAATTTCAATGTAATTCACATCAACGCGCAAAGTATTCCGGCTCATTTCCCTGACTTGCTGGCGTCGTTTCACCATAAGAATATTCATGCTGTACTAATCTCCGAGTCCTGGTTGAAACCATGTTTATCTTCTTCCTCTTACGCCTTACCCGGATTTCGTCTCATACGAAATGACCGCATTGGTTCTGTTGGTGGTGGAGTGGCTATTTATTTAAGAAATAATATTCCTGTCAATATCATTAGCACCTCTCCTCAGCCACCGTTATCCGATGCGGGCGAGCATCTACTGGTGGAAGTTATTCTATCACATACTAAAATTCTTCTCGGAGTTTATTATAGCCCTTCGCTGCGTGTTAACTATTTTGATACCTTTGAGAGATTACTGGATCATTTTGTTCCTTCTTTTACTCACTCCATTATTATGGGAGATTTCAATACCTGCCTCCTAAAAAATGACCACCGAACTTCTTCTCTTCATAGAGTTATCAACTCAAGCAACATGCACATACTTCCACTTAGTGCTACTCATCATTTTCCTAACTCTACGCCTTCTCTTCTTGACTTATCTATAGTTTCATCTCCACAGCATGTTGCAAAGCATGGTCAATGTTCGGCCGATGCATTTTCTTATCATGACCTTATTTATGTATCATATAAAATTCGTCCTCCTAAAATTAAACCCAAAGTCATTATTCAGCGCAACTTTAGTGGTATAAATCGCGAACAACTTCTTGACGACGCTCGAAGTATTGATTGGTCTCCAGTATTGGACGCTCAAACCGTAGATAAACAAGTTGAAGCTTTTAACTCACTGATCATTCAGTTGTATGACAAGCATGCACCTTGCCGACCTATCAAATTAAAACACTTGCCAGCACCGTGGCTTACTGAAGACATTAAATCACTAATGCATAAAAAGGTGGTAGCTAAAACTAGATATAAATTACGTCCAAGTGCTTATAATAAAGAGGTCTACAGTAAAGCTCGAAATCGCTGCAATTTGGTGTGTAGGGATGCATTACGTCGCCATATCCATAAATCAGTTGAGAACGAAGATCCAGCAAAAGTTTGGAAATTTCTCAGGTCACTTGGGATTGGTAAATCAAAAGAGTGTTCCATCCCTAGCAGCTTTAATATTGACTCTCTTAATGTCTATTTTTCCTCTTCGTCTGTTATTAAGGACATCGACAAAAGTTATACTTTAAACCGTCTTTCTCTTTTACCAACCCTAGATCACTCTCAATTTTTTCTTGATCAATTAGCGGATTGTGATGTTAAGAAGTGTGTGCTGTCAATCACCTCTAATGCAGTTGGTAGTGACGGCATCAGTCGCAATATGTTGATTCCAATCCTTGACATCATCCTACCTGTCCTCACTTTTCTCTTCAACAGTTCCATTTCTAATTCCACATTCCCTTCATCTTGGAAGGAAGCTCAAATTATCCCTTTACCCAAAATTAGTAATCCCAAATTTCTTAACGAACTCCGTCCTGTATCTATTCTTCCTTTCCTATCTAAAGTCTTGGAGCGTCTTGTTCATCAACAATTCAGTATATATATTGCTCGGCATAACCTAATGAATCCTCTCCAATCCGGTTTCCGATCTGGTCATAGCACAACAACTACTCTCGTGAAAGTTACTGACGATATTCGTCTTGCGATGGAAAATGGCCATCTGACAATACTAACATTATTGGATTTCAGCAACGCATTTAATACGGTCGATTTCGATGTACTTCTTGCCTTGCTGCGCTTACTTAACATATCTCCAACGGTAATTGATTGGTTTCACAGTTATCTGTATGGGCGCAGGCAGCGGGTCCGCCTTAATGAGAATTTCTCTTCATGGTGTGACACGAAAGCTGGCGTACCCCAAGGTGGCGTATTATCTCCTTTCTTGTTCGCAATTTTTATTAATTCTATTTCTCATAATCTTTCGTGTTCCTATCACCTTTATGCAGACGATCTCTAAATTTACTGCGAAGCACCGCTGTCTAGATTAAATGAGGCAATAGCAAACACTAACTTTAACCTCCAACTCATTGCAGAATGGAGTAGAGCTTTTGGTCTTAGCGTCAATCCTGTTAAAACCCAAACCATGATAGTAGGTAGCTCTAGATTACTTTCCAGAGTTGATACGCAGATACTTCCGAAAGTTGTTTTTGAGGGGGTTGACATTCCTTTTAGTCAAACAGTAAAAAATTTGGGGGTGGTAATGGATAGCCATCTGGGTTGGGGTCCACAGCTTCAATCTATCAGTCGCAAGTTATATGCTTCTGCCGCTTTACTGAGGAGACTGCGTAACTTCTTGCCCACTACCACTAAGGTTGCGTTAGCGCAATCTCTGCTGCTTCCTGTTCTCGATTACGCTGACGCTTGCTACCTTGATCTCTCGGAGGACCAGCTAAATAAACTTGAGCGTCTTCAAAACTTCTGTATCAGATTCATATTTGGTTTGCGCAAATATGACCATGTTTCCAACTATCGCAGTGAACTCAAGTGGCTTCCTATACGACTTCGCCGGAATTCTCGATTATTATCTCTTCTCTACAATATTTTGTTCAATCCCACTTACCCTCATTATCTCAAAGAACGTTTCAGTTTCCTGCACTGCACAAATTCTTACACATTGCGATCATCCGAGAGCCTGAGTCTTGAGATTCCATCTCACTGTACTTCTTTTTACGATTCTTCTTTCACTGTACAAGCTGCTCGTCTCTGGAATTCCCTTCCAGTTTCGATAAGGCAAGCGAAATCTTTGCAAATTTTTAAAAATAGTGTAAAGGAATTCTACCTTTCACAATGAAATATCCTGCTACTGCCGAGTATAACTATTCCTGGTATTGATAATATATATGTGTATATATATATATATATATTATATATATTTATGTAAGTTTATCTATGTAGTTGTATGTATGTGTGTATGTATATTACGTATTTATCGGATATATTTGTATTATGAATGTATTCACTACATATTTTTGAACATTTTTTCTTTTTAATGTTATTGATAATATTTACACACCCCCGTCTTCATAAATTGTTATCTCTCTTTCCATCCCATGGTTGCCTGGAAGAAATCGCTTTAAGCGATAAGGCCGCCAATTGTTACATTGTATTGTAAAATGTTTTAAATTTGTTAATGTAACTTTGTGTAATGTTAACAATAAAGAATTTTCTATTCTATTCTATTCTATTCTATAGTATAGATTCCCGGATACAGAATCAAAAGTCATTCATTGTATATGGAAATATATCATTTAAATAAATCTCCGAGCACAATTAAAATAATAATCAAAACAATCAATTATAACTGAGGACCAACCTTGGAAGTCTATTGTGTGCCTTTCGAAAACATTTTAAAATATAAATTTCCGCTAAATACTATGTCTTTATATTATGCTCTATTTCGAACGTAGGAAGAATTAATTTTTCAACTATAAAAATGTAAATGTTTTAAAATTTAAACCATATGCCAAACATTCGGTACGAGGTTTTTTATAACCATACAAATATATCTATACTAATATGAAGAGTAAGGATTTCTTGTTTGTTATTTTTTTTGCTTACCCCCCAATCTGTATCATGTCCTTTTTATGTCATTGTATCTTTCTTCTTCTTTTTTTTTTCTTGATTTTGTTTTCATCAGTTAGTTTTACCTTAATTGATTTGTCTTGTCCTTTTAATATTTCTACTTTTTTCTAATCCTACTTTATTTTACATATTTTGTTTAGCCACGTTTGAATGTACCCTAAACTTTCATTTTACCCACCCACACCTCTACATCCAATCCAACGACCTATTTTTTTGACCGATCAGCCCTTCGATCGCTCCACACTATCACTTGTATGGTGTGCACGATCGACATGGCATCTTGTTATATTTATTTAATTTTTTATTACATTTAACATTTTATCATTGAATTATCCCATCATTGTTGTTTGTTTGTTTACTTCGATTTGACTCAGAAACTAAAAATTCTTTCACATCGTAAGCGGCTGACTTAGACTTTAATTTACGCGGGAAAACGGGCTAATATAATTATCTATTAAGCTCTTAAATATAACTACTACTGTAGTTATTACAAATCTATATCAAGTAATTGAAAT